>OZ038483.1:9814107-9829107 GCA_964036315.1 Acanthosepion esculentum | reverse complement strand
CCGTTGGTATATAATCCAAATTTCTAATTCTGACACAAACTCAGTCTATACCGGGGTTGAATATGACTGATGAATTTCGCTGGTTGAAATAAGCTTATTCCATATATGATGTGATTTTGGATTTTATTGTATACTAACTATATATATATATATATATATATATATATATATATATATATATATATATATATATATACACATATATATATATATATATATCATGATTATCTTTTGGCTCATATAGCCTTCCTTCTCCTGGAGCATAGAACCATTCTTCTCTTTTTTGCTCAAAACTGGATTTTCCTGCCAGAAAAATATTCTTTGAGTTGAAATGCCTTGCTATTTGACCATAGGTGGCAGAAAAGTGAATTCTTGACTTTCCCAGGGGTATTAGTTCAAAGTGAATACAGGCAATCTTGACTGGAAATGAGAAATCATGGTGACAAAGATGAGGACAATAGTCCAACTAATGTAAATAGTGTACATAATACCTCATCTCAGAAATATAGACCTATACTGAAAGGCCGTAACGCTGTAATAAATAAGGCGACAAAGATAAGGACAATAGTCCAAATAATGTAAATAGTGTACATAATACCTCATCTCAGAAATATAGAGAGAAAAATAATTTGATTGACACTAAAAAGACAAGTTGATTGCCATTATTTTATTTCTTTTCCATCATGAACTTAACTGAATATAACATTTACATGCAAAACAATGTTATTAATTTACAAAGCGGAAAGGATACAGAATCCACATCTCCATTGTGCTCTTTTAATACAAAGAATGATAATGCAGAATAAAGAAAATGAATTGCTCTTTTCCTTCTTTTTGTTATGTTTTTATACAGATTATCTCTGAGATTTTATGTCAAGGTTTTACAATCTTTTTGAAGCAAAGAAATAAAAGATTTAATGACCAACGGCAAAAAATGGCTTTCTGCTCAGGCAAAATTTGTTTCTTTTGAATTGGTATTTTCTTTCATATTTACAAAATTGTTTGACACATCCGCCATAGGTCAAGCACTAAAGGTCACTCTCCAAAATTTACTGATCACTTGTGATGTGCTGGGGGGTCACTTTCTGACAGTTTCTCAACTTTAAAAAGGTCAGAAGTGTTCGAAAGAGTCAAAAGATTGATTTATTTTCCTCCCTTTTTTACTTAAAGAGTGGAAAAACAAAGTTATTCTTAAATGATATTTTTTTAATGCAGTTAATATACTGAAAATAATTTGGCAAACTCGGACTTTTGTGCCCACAAAAAAAAAACCCCAAAAAAAGAATCGTGTGTCAAAAGGACAGTTTTTCTCTTGACACGGATCTTGATTCATTTTTTTATTGTAAATTCTCAAGAACAAAAAATAAAATTGATAAATTCACTTTCATCATACGTATATGTTTTATTACAATTGTAAACATGACTTTTTGAAACAATAAACATTGCTGAGGAGTGAAGGTAGTTATAATAGTAGTAAAATAATGTAGTAATGAGTACAATATAGAGGTGACTTTTCTGATCATTCAGTATGAGCAACATCACTTGATCACTTGAGCTGGAAAGTTCTGGATAGCTAGATTTACTCATCTATCTCAGCAAAAGAAGATCTTGATATGTGGAAGATTTTAGACTGAGATATTAAGAGGTTGAATCAATAAGTCCGTAGCTTAATATTGAGTTATGAACTAAATTATGATTGGAGGTTCTTAGTGTAAAATAATCATTGTATGTGATTACTATTTACAACTGAATAAAATAAATTGACAAAGTAGGAAATTATGTTGAAAAATAAATATTTTGTGTATTTCTCTGCCTTATCAATCACTCAGAATTCTGGTTTACGGTTTTTTTTTTAACACTGTCTTTTCACACAAAAACAAAATTCTTTGAGAAAAGATCTTTAGGCATGTGTGTATCTTTTATGGTCTTTCTGGGTGCTTTTAAATTTTTCACAAAAGTGCTTGTCAGCTGAATTCCTAGTGTATTCCAGATAAAAGTGTCCTGCCAAATCCATTTGAGCTCTGTATATCAATTCTGTTGTGGTGTATTACAAAGCCTCTTTGTAGGTCTTAATGCTAAGATAATTAAAGGTAAATTCTTGTTCCAACGTGTTGGACTGTGGTGTGCAGGAAAGGGTGCTTTAAGCTGTCTGTGGAAATGCTCCACTAGTCCATTTGTGCATGGGTGATATACATTTATTTTTTATATGTTTTCTTCCTGGCAGTTCTGCTAACTTCTTAAATAGAGTCAAGTGAAATTGGGGACCTGATCTGATTTTTCTGATTCTTTTAGGATGGCTGTCATTACAATGTTGTATGGATTTGTGGCCAGGATGTGTGCGATAACACAATTAAACTCTGTAGCTATATCCTCTGGTAGGGCTTCTATTGCATAAACAGACTTGATTTGCTGTGAAGTTTTCTTTGGGATCTGCAATGAAACTTGTACTTAGTTGAACTAGGGCCAAGATTTTCTTCTTTTAAAAAACGGTAAATGGATGATGTTAAGTCTTGCTTCATGTTGTTCGGTAGACATGTTTGAAACTGACAATGAGGCATCTTCCATTTTACAGTCATGTTCATTTGTGTAAACAGACAGGGCAGAGAGAATAGAGAGACAGAGAGACTTCACACACATGCTAACCATAGGGGCTACCCAAGAGCATGGTTGACTGCCTATCTGTCTGTGAAAGATAACAGACACCAATATCAATGTGTCAAGCCCAAACCAATAGCCAACAAGCAGTCTGCTGAGTTAAGCATAATTCTTTTTCATGCTCTCATTTCACACCTTGTACACTATACATTTGAACGCTATACTATACGACTTAGCAGAGATACTTTCATATCTTGTAAATGAAAATAAATCTTTGGTCATTTCTCCAAACTAGTATCTAATTTGTTTCTTTACTCCGACCAACTTCTACCGCGGATCAACTTATGTGGAGGTCACCAGGTGATCTGAGATGGAAGTTAATTGTTGGATTGATAGTGGGGTCTGTTCTCTTTGTGTGTTCACAGGTGGTCATTTTCACAGCCTAATGGTCAGACAGGCAGTCAGCCATGCTCTCCGGTAGCTTCTATGGTTAGCGTGTGTGTGTGTGTGAAGTCTCTCTCTCTCTCTGCTCTCTACTCTCTCTGCCCTCTCCAAATTCTCTTGTAGCCTATATAACTGAATGTATGGTCATAGTTGTAGATATCTATGGCAAGTGAGAGTCATGTCAATAATGGCCAGCACTCTGGTATATTTGCATTTAAAAATCTGTTCTGAGTAGAATGCAGCATGTGTGTATCTTAGCTAAACGGAAATTTGTGTGTAGTTAGAGATATATGTTTTCTAATAATTGTATAAATTTGGTTTTAGTTTGTCATCTCTATGAACAAATTGTATTTTTATGCTACATAACCTCTTCAGTAGACCTAGCATAAAAATAAATGCCATCTAGGAGCATCTTAAGTATGACTCATGACTTCCACTACTTAAACTACAAGTATTAGACTCTTAGGACTGAATTCATTAGAATTGAAATAGTTTGAAGAACAATCTAGTTAATTGAAGATTATAAGAATAAGGAGGTTAGATAATAATTGACCTTTGACTTGAAGAGATTAAGATTGTAGTGTTCAGGTAAGTATTCATGTGAGTGTCTCGTATAAATCTATAAGTTTGGGGACCCAATTATGAAATTGAGTATTACTACAGTAATAAGAGGTTATTCTCTGAGATTAGCTTGTTCATCACTGCTCTTTATGGTGATGTGTTCAACTGCTGGAAGGTTCATATTCTTTGTAGCCATATAAATACAAACACTTCTTGTTAGAAAAAAAGAAGCTCTTTGCTTGATTAAATGGAAGGAAAAAACGTTTTCAGGGATTTTGCAACATTATTCATATATTTCTGGTATAAGATGTGTGAAATCCTAAGCAAGAAATGAATAAGAGATGAAAGAAAAAAAATCTGACAGGTTGTCTTCAGAAGTAAGGATTTTGGCAGCAAATATATTCCTCCATCTGATTGGTTGTTAAATCAGCAATTCTTGTGATAAAGGCCAATGGTTGACTGTTCATGGATTTATTGAGGAAAAAAAACAGAAGTTTTCCATGACTTTGAACAGATCCTGTCAAGATGTTTGTTTCTTGAGAGATTGGAGACAAATCAATGTTTGATAAGTTATTTACCAGCATCTTTTCCCAGGTAAAGTAACAGATAAGTGCTGAGTGAAGTTGTCAATGGTAGGAAGAATAGCAGTGATTTTTATTTATTTCCTTTCAGCAGATGTGAATCCCAAGATGGAAATTACCGACACAAGAAAGCAGGCAGAAAAGATTGTAAAAGTAAAGAAATTAATAGGATTTGGAAGTCCTTCAACTGAACAGATGATTAATACTTTGTGTTGGATTTTTAAAAATTCTTTTTCATATGCAAGATATGATTGCAGTGTAATTCAGCTTTCAGAGTAATACTTGTTTATTATTTCTTTTTGCCTGTTATTATTTTAACTTAGTTATTGACATCTGAAGATGAAGTTGTATCAAATTGGATTCATTACTGACCTAAAGGAAACTTCTAATGATCTATCAACACTATTAGTTATTCATCATGATGTTTGTTATTTTGAAATTCACTATTTGAATATATAACTTATAAAACAGATAATAGTTTTTCTGTATTTTTTTATATAAATAACACGATTTTGAGGTTAATTTATCAAGATGAAAACTGGAAAATAAGACATGTAATATACAATTGTTTTAACAAAATATATTGAAAAAGTTGATGAGGCATTGCTACAATAATAATCCGACTGGTTCAAAGTCACTAGTGGATTAAACCAAGTGTTAATCATTGTATGCGTGTTTAAGAGTTTGAAAGAAACATGAAAAGTATATGATAACGGTTCTCATCACAAGGGAAGTAACTCAGTCCTTTAACCTCCCAAAAGAGTCTGCACAATCTCAGATAGTGTATTGACTGTCAGATTGAACATTGTTTCATTTTTCTTTCACTCATTTTTGCTTCTCCTTTTAGATTTCATCTTCATTTCTTTGCCCTTTCTTATTTCTATTTTTATGTTTAAATTTTCTTTCTTTTTTCACTTATTTTTTACTTTCTTTTTTTGCTTTCATTTTTTTTTTTTTTTTTTTTTAAGCGTATCGCCCCAAGCAAGGCTGGAGGCCACTATCACGCAAGGGGTTAAAGAAGGGTTGGAGGAAGAGCAGATGGGAGTGGTAAAGGAGAGGATGTGGAGAAAGAGAAAGACAGTGGATCGATCAAGGCAAGAGGGTTACAGAAGATTTGGAGCGAGAGCAGATAGGAATGAAAGGTGAAAGGATGTGGAGAAGGGAAGTGGATAGATCAAGGCAACTGGAGATGTCGATTGACGCTACACTTAAACCGTTGGAGATTGTATTTGTCAGGGAAACAGTAATAGGGAAGGGAGTTCCATAGGCGAGATGTGCGAGACATGAAGCTATTGGAGTAGAAGAGACGTCTACATCTAACAGTTTCCACGGTGTAGGGGTGGGAGCGGGATGCCAGCCTCGTGGGACGTTAGCCCATTCTGTATTTTTGCCTTTTTGTTCATTTTTCATTCGGTAAATTTGCAGTATAAGCACCAATAGTCCCCGGCATTGAGAATGCACTATTCTGGTGCAAAATTGCCTGGTTATTTCGAAAATGACATTAATATATTGCACTCAGTTGCCATTTTCAATTTATCATCAATGTAATTTTGATCTCTTTCATGTTGTCCAGCCACCATTCTGGCTTGTTTACATATGTTTTCCTCTAGTAGTAATACACAGCTTACTTAGCTAATGCCAACTTTTCGTATCTTACTGGTTTTGATTACTGCACAATTTTCACCGATTTTATTTTAAAATGCGCTTATTTTTTAAAATGAATTTTTAAATGAATAGTATTTTTCTTTATTTTATTTAATAAATCTTCTCATAGCTAATGAAATAGAATCTCTTCCTAAAATTTAATTTACAAAGCTTTAAATTCAAGAAACTTTCACAATACATAAAAAAAAAACATTGTTGAAAAAAAAGAGTAAAAAATCCTTTTTTTTTTACTGTTCAGTCACGTAATTTTTATTTTATTGTATTTTAATTGTTGGGTTTTACATTATTTTGCACATTATTTCATGCATTCATCTCAAACTTCATGCATTGCGCAGTAATCAAGACATGTAAAGCTGCAGCACTGCATAACTAATCAAGGCAAACATATGTAAACAAAGCCAGTAATTGCAGACGTTCTGTATATGCAATGAGAAAAAAGTCGAAATTACATTGTCCATAATTTCTAAACAGTAATCGAGCGCAATGTTTTAATGTCATTTTCAAAATAACCAGGCAATTTCACATCAGAAAGGTAAATTCTCAATAACAGGAGCCTTTGGTGCTTATACTGCAAATGTACATTTCATTCTTTTCTTTTTTCTTTTCATTTCTAGTCTTTTCTCTTTCCTTCCTTCCTTCTTTCTTACTTCCCTCTTTCTTCCTTCTTTCTTTCTTCTTTCTATTTGTTTACTGTCACCTTCCTTTAAATGTTTATTTTATTACTTTCTTCTTTCTTTACTTTCCTTGCTTTATATTTTTCATAGTTCATCTTTCTTGATATTCCCATTCTTTTCTTTCATTTTTCTTTTCTCTTTCTTATTTTAATTTTCTTTACTTTTTTGTTAAATTCATTTTTTTTATCTCTTTCACTCTTTATTTACTTTCATTTTTCTTTTTTTTCATCTTCCCCCGGATTTATTTCACCTCTACAGCAAATCCTTACCAGGATGTATTATCAGTGGATATAACCATAACACAATAATATATACAGCTATCACTGTGTTGACATGGAAAGAAAACTATCTTACCTCTCCTAAACAGGATAGTAAAGGAAAATGTGTGGTCATCAGCAAGAGAAAGAAAATCCAAGTTACAAATTTGTAATGACAACATGAAACAGGTGCAGAAGTTTATATATCCTAGATCTGTTTTAAGAGAAGATGAAGAATTCAACACTGAAATCTCGACATGCATTGGACTAGGAAAAGAAGAATTCCAATAGGTGAGAAATGTGCGGAGAAACATAAAGATTTAATTAGAAACAAAGAAAAGAGTGCTAGTTGCTATGTGATATCCATTCTATTATATGGCAGTGAATGCTGGACAATCACCACATGGAAGGGGAGAGAACTGGACACAACAGAAATATGTGTCTACAGAAGGTTATTTAGAATTCCATGAACAAAATAAGTAAATAATGAGAAAGTCTTAAAGAAAATGTCAATAGAAAGGATGCTTCTGCTCAGAATCAGGAAAACCAGATGAAATTCTTTAGTCACATAATGAGGAAGGAGGGCTTGGAGAAACTAATCTTCACAAGGAATATTGATGGGAAGATAAATAGGTGAAGGCATCAATCCACCTGCTTGACCTTGTGTGAATGGATGCTGGAATATGAGAGGTTGAAGCCTTAGCAATAGTAGAAAAACTGTTAAAGGCCACAAGGGGTAGAAGAAAGTTTGGGAGGGTCATGATTGCCTATGTCCTGAAGTGATGCAGCAGACAGAAGAAGTCTTGTATTTATCTTTTTTGATCCATCTACCATTTCAAATTCTCTTATTTTTCTTCCCAATTTTTCTCTTTCTTCCACGCTTTACTTTTTCTTTTTCTTCTCATTCCTTTCTTTGAAAGATCCTTCTCTTTCTTTCAGCATATTCTATCTTCTCTTTAAGATTCAGTGGATAGAAAATCTTTGCCTGATGAACCAAAAATTAGTTTCAAAATAAAACCTATGAACAGAATATTTCATTGTAAATTCTTCTAAAAATGGAGATAGGATTTTTTTTCAATTTCTGTGGGTGTCTGTGGACGAGTTTCTTTATTATGATCATCCAGCAAGTTTAATTCATATGTTTTCTTAAAGACAATATTTGCATTAGAAAATTTTCTAAATAAGATCATGAGTAAAAGGAATCAGAAACTGATTCTGCAGAAGCCATGAAAGTGTGACAAGTAAACTTTGGAAGTCGTTATATCAAATAATGGAATAAGAAAGGCTGAGGATGTCAAAACAATGTTTAAGCAATGTCTAGTCTGATGTGTTAGACATGGCGAACCATTGAAACAGGAATTTGCAGATGGTAATTAATACAGTGGATGTAATCCACTTCTGGGACAAGAAAAGCTTATTAATTACTTAGATAGCTATTTGATTCTATTTGCAAATAAATGTTGCTTATAAAATATACAGGAAGTTATTGCCAAATTTTTAGTTGACAGTTGTCTTACTTTCTGAAATAAAATAATAATTCAGGGAATGTCAAAATTTCATGTGTGAAAATCATGAAAAATTAAAGGCCATTTAAAGGACACAAGTTAAAGTCTATTGATCAAAATAACAAAGATGGGGATACTACTACAAATAATTCACAGAATAATACCAACAGATACATTTGAGAGAATCCCATGACACTAAATGAGCTAAAAAAGTGTCAATCAAAGCCTGTTGATCAAAACAACAAAGATCGGGATACTGGTACAAATAATTCCCAGAATAATACCAATAGATTCATTTGAGGGCATCCCATAACATGAAATGAGGTAAAAAATGTCAATCAAAGCCTGTTGATCACAACAACAAAGATAAGGATGGTACTTGAGTAATTCCTGGAATAATGCCAATGTTTATTTTTAGAACATCATTCTCTACTTTTGAACATACTCATTATATCAGTTCATGTTTATTTCGAATAAATTTTCTTTTCCAAATCTATGACGAGTCATGCTGCATAAGAGAAAATTCCTTTGCAAAACAAAAACTGACAAAGAAAATATAAGTTAATTTTATGCAGTTTAATGTGAGAGTTTTTCTAAATAAATTACATTGAGCATCTTCCTTACTGGGTGCTCTATGAATGTTGCTACATGCTAGATCTAACCTATTCCAAAATACATTAATTTCTTTGAATACACTGCAGTGTGTGCATGTCTGTCTTGTTTGCCTTCCGTGGGCAAATAGAGAGCTCCATTTAGCAAGGGTTGTTGCCTTGATAACCACAAAAGCTGGAGAAAGGAGAGGGTTTATGTGCTGCAGATGTTGGGAGTCACTGAAGGTCACCAAAGATTATCAAAAAGTACAACATGTCATTTCTCAACAAATGAAGCTATTTCTTATAAATTGGAGTGAGATAGTGAGTTTGTAATGAAATGCAAATGGTAGAGGGTAGAAGTTCACCAAGGTCAATGGAGTTCATTGGAGGGTGAATTACTTTGTGGCTTTTATCACTTGTATTGCGGCCAAACAGTTATGTTCTTGGATGTAAATTGGAGCAGCTGAAGCAGAAAAAGATGATAGGATAGATGATGCTGACCTTCAATGTTCACAAAGGTCTGCAGGGGTGAATTTGGGATTAAAGTTGCTTTTATCAGCTGAATAAATGTATTTAAAGGGCTAGAATATGCGATTTTTCATGTAAAACATTGTGTAATATTTAAAAATGTTTTCAGATAAATATCAAGGATTAAAATTGATTTTTTTCCTGCTGTTTCTGGTGTAGAAAGAATGGCCTAAAACTACAGCAAATACCAGTGATTCTTTCAGCTAATAAAGATGTAATTGACAAAGAAATTGTAACAACAGATTCTTGGAGAGGCTCAGCTGTACAAGTGAACTGACACAGTTTCAGGCATTTTAGAATCTGTTCCAGACCCGGCTGAGAGCTCCTCCATATATCCCCAACCCCAGGCTTCATGCTTTTCAGAAATGTTGACCCTCCAAAGTTGTGCAGTGGAACTTGCCTTGATGTCATGCAGCTGAACCCCATTAAGTAGTACTGTTGTAGTTTATGGTCAAATCACAAGGAAACATGGGTTCTCATTTGGTCTCCAAAGTTAAGCAGTATTGAGCCCAGTCAGTACTTAATGGGCGACTGCTTGGGTATTATAAGTTAAAATCGAGTACTAAACAGGTTGAGCATGGGGCTAACTATTTCATCCCATGAAAACTTACTCTCTATGGAAAACACAGCAGTGTTTTTGAGAGCTGCCCCCCTACTCTACTCCTCAGTGGAGTCTCTGGGACTAAAAGAGGAGGAAGGACCTTCGTAGACACGAAACAAGGTTTGGGCCTCTAAACGTGTCCAATAGAGGGGGGAGGAGTGTAGACCGGGCGGTAGGAAAGCCTTTCTTTCTCTCCTTATTGCTGTCAATATGTCCAGTGAATTTAAAAATGTCTTTCCTCATTATATCAACCAGAAATGAAAAAATTTTCTGATTCTTAGTATGAATGTTCCTTTTTGCTTCCATTTTCCTTAAAACTTCCTTGTTGCTCGCATGTTCAGTCCATGGAATTCTCAGCATACTCCTCTTCATTTGTAAGAAAATTGTTAAATTTGCAATTTAAGCCCCGCACACCAATTGTAATTAAAATTTCCTGAAAATTTCCATTTTAGTATAAATTTACATGCTTATTTTGAAAATAACAGTAAAAGTTTGTGGAAATCTATCATTTTGGAGTTATTGACAATAGTATGTTTACATATGTTTACCTCAGAGTAGTCATGCATGGAAGCTTCACTTGTCTTGAACTTGTCTTAAACTTTGCATGAAAGTTAAAAAGAGTATGATTATTTACAAAATAAAAAAAAATGCTAGAAAAGAATTAATAATGACAAGAATAATTTTAAGGTTCAAAACCCTAACCCTGCCAAAGGACTTAATTATAATATAAACAATTTTAAGCAATATTATTCAAGGATGATTATTTCCAAAATAGCAATGATAATTGCAGAAAAGCTACCTTTTAAAATTTGTTTTATTATTTAAACAAGAATTCATTATTACAGCTTCTCTACTAATAAAGCAACACGTGTCATTGCTTTTTTAAATAACTTAAACAAATTTTTAAAAAATTCAATAAAAGTTTCACTTTCAAAAGTGTCTAAAGACTTCTTTTGGCTTTGTGCAATAAATGAGATGAATACGAAGATAGGCAGATCAGTAAAAAGGCTGTTAATTAGGTAAGTTTCTGCATATGACTAATCAAGGCAAGCTTATATAAACAACCCCAGTAAAGGCAGATGGACCCAATGCGAATGAGTCTGAACTTTTATTGTCGATAACTCCAAAATGGTAGATTTCTGAAAACTTTTACTGTTATTTTCTAAATAAGTATGTAAATTTACACCAAAATGGAAATTTTCAGGAAATTCTAATTACAATTGGTGTGCGGAGCTTAAACTGCAAATTTACCCAAAAAATTGTTCAGCCTTCAGATGAGGAATAAAGAAAATGGCTAATGAATTGGGAAAATAATTTGACACTTGCAGGATATATTGGTGAAATAAAGTGAAACAGTGGTTAATCTATTTGACAAGCTTGTACAAATGGATGGTAGGATGAAAGTGTAGAAGAGATGGCAAAAAGACTAACTTTACTAAGAGCTACAGAGGACAGGAATTTGTGGAGAGCTATAATCACCTACGTCTAGAAGGTTCATGGCACATAGAAACAAAAGAAGATTCAGTTTTTAGTTTTCAATGGGAACTTTTATGCACACCTCAGGTGCTTAGAACTTCTCAGTCTAACTTACGAAAAAAATTCAAAGCATATTATCAAATTGTTTTTTTTTTTTGAAGGGCTTCTTAGTTGGGCTGAGAACTTTTCATTATGCATTCATAAAATATATTTTATTTCTTATGATATCATTAACCTTGCTGCCTTTTGTATGTAAATTTCTAATGCCAACTTATTGTTTCACATTTTTAAACTTTTAATGTTTTGAGCCCTGACCACTATTTTGCAGGTGGTAGAGAATGACCTAATACTCAGCTACCAGTTGAACAGTGGGTAAAAACTTGTAACTATTTTTATATCTACTGTGAGACATTACATATCAATTATTTGTAAATTTTGACTCAGGAGCTAAGGCAGAAGGGTTAAAATTGTTCAGGAACGCAGGGCTCAAAGGGTTAATATGATAATAACAAAAGTAATGTAAAATCTTTGCCCTATGATTAATCATTTAATTGTTTGAAACATCCTAAGCTAAATTTGATCTAAATAGAGGAAAAACATGATAAATAACAACTGAATTTCACGGTGGAATAACAATGCTTTGTTTCAGAATTTAAAAACATGTTACATTTAGTCTGTGAATTATCTAGCTTAGAGAGGAAATGCACTGAAGCCAATGAAGCCAGGAAATGTTCATTCTGTTTCATTGTTAACTGTTGTTGGGCTCCATATCAACCAAACGCTGGAGTTGCCCATGAGAAAAGCATCAGCAGTGCAATGTACTTGAGAGTTAATATAAAAGGTAGAGAGACAAGATGGATGGTCATGAATAAAATGTCAAAGAATGATTGCTGGTCTAATGTTTCATGAATGGTCATAAGAAAAGACGAGCATGTCAGAGACCTGGAAAATGGCTTCCTGGGCTTGAGAAGAGATCTTTGCATCAGCAGAGATGGCGATGGAAATGTTCTTCATATATGAAGTAGCCGTTGATGTCAAGTGTCCAGATAAAAATCAAAAGAAGGAAAATGCTACAAGTTGAAGGAATGATCGTTCGTCTTTTATGCATGCAGTACACTCATTATTTTTGCCAAAAGAATTGCAGAAAGATATATACAGGCTTGTGGAAGAACTATTTGTGTGTTTACTACAGATATTTATGGAGGCATTTTTTAAAAAAACTTTTTAGATTTTTAATATTGTTTGCTATCTACACAATCCAAAGAACTTAATCTCTTTATATTTAATCTCTTTTTTAATCTCTTTAGACTTCTTTTCGATTGAAAAATGACTGAAAAAATTGAACATTCAAAAAGTACACCCCAGCTATATAAATATTGAAAGCAAGTAAAAATTAAATTAAAATGTATAAATTATAATTAAATATCCCAGCAAGGTTATTTAGTGTT
This sequence comes from Acanthosepion esculentum, assembly GCA_964036315.1. NCBI lineage: Eukaryota > Metazoa > Mollusca > Cephalopoda > Sepiida > Sepiidae > Acanthosepion > Acanthosepion esculentum. The sequence continues at coordinate 9,816,179 of OZ038483.1, read as the reverse complement.
GTCCAGATTAAAATAACTTCTAACATTGGAGTTCTACCTTCAGTGAATTAGCACTGTTATTCTGCCATATAATAACCACATTTGACTTGGCAATGAATATCTAAGGGAAAAAAATAGTAATGGTAATATCAGCTGTTTCCTTATATGGAAACATTCAGCACTCATTGACCAAACAGCCAGTGCTAATCAAGTTACACTTTTCTTCACTCTCTGCTCCTCATGCTGGGATCAAAGTGTAGTATCTGTTTTTTTTTTATCACTAATGCTCATGTTAATGTCAGCTATTTCCTAATCAGGAAACATTTGGCATTCATAGATTGAAAAGTGTTACTTAAGTTATATTTTTCTTCACTCCCTAGATGTTGGGCTAGGATCAAAGTGTAGTATCTGTTCCCGGATACTCGCTTGATCGCCTTTTGGCTGAGATTCGATCACTGATACATGCCTGGCACAGGGATTCGTCCCTGCGCTGGTAGTATCGCGGCTATGTCGAGCTATGACCAGCTTCGCCCAGCTTCGCCCAGCTTCGCCCAGCTTCGCCCAGCTTCGCCCACCGGCTTGGACAAGCTAGGACCGGCTAAGACCAGCCAAGACCAGCAGTTCGAGTGGAAACGCTCGGGGCATACCCCTCCCTCGCCCCACGTTAAAACCGACCCTGTGTCACAACCTGACTCAGTGGGGGGGTCAAGTAGATACCAAGTGTAGTATCTGTTCTCCTCATTCCTAAGCAGTCAGTGTTACTGTTTACATTTTGTAGAATCTTTCTAGCAAAACAATTTTTCAGGAAAATAGTTTTCTCGAGTCCAGGAAGAGTTACCACTCTTTTCATTATTGATGAGGACTTCCTTCATAAACTTTTGGGCTCTAGGTATGACCTAAAGATACATCAAACAATGGAGGCTTGTTTAGGGGACTCTGAATCACTGTTACCTACATGCAAACTTTAACTAATATCTAGCATCTGTTTGCCCTCTTTCTTTCCTCCCCCCAACAAACACATAGGGAGGGTTTTCTTTGTTCGTTTTTTTATGTGGGCGTTGGACAATAAAGGAATTTTTTGCTCCAGTAAGTTAGGATATTTGATCCATATCACTAGGGTTGCTGTAGAGAAAGTGTATGATGTTGTAAAACCTAAAACCCCTAATGATCTAAAAATATCACTGATGATGTCTGCCAGAGCACCTGAGAGATGTATTTCACAAAATTGTTTCAAATCGTTTATTGATTATGTCATTATTTTCTCTTTGAGTTATCCATTTTCATTGTAGCATTTGAAATCCTCAACTGATGCTACTTCTCTAATCTGGTAATGTACTTTGGGGTTCTGTAGCGCCAGTCCACAGGGTTCAAAGAATGATGGTCCTGACTAAGATTATGTGCTTCATTTACTCATAGGTATTTTTAATTAAATAATTTTTTTAATTATAAATTTTTAACTACTGATCTGAGAAAACAGTTGTATACAGCTGACAGTTTAGATATTTCTGAATTAGCTTGATGCCATCCATAAAAAGGTTTTGATCTGACAAGACTATTCAACTGACAAGACTAGTCATACTAAACATTTAGGTTACTACTGCAGACAAAAGTCAATGGTTAAACATTGAAAACATAACGAAAATTAATTCATTTGAATAATATGCGAAAATAAACACTCTTTGCCTGATGAAGGTCACAAGACCGGAAACACATGCAGCAAAAATATGGACAATAAAGCATCATATATATTTTTTAAAAAATCCACATTATAACCAAAAACTTTTGTGGTTTCTCTCTTCTTTTTAAAATATACACTTTTCTCTTGTTGGAATAATTATAACCTCTTCCGTATATATATATATATATATATATATATATATATATATATATTTATATTGAATTATTTTAAATGCATACACACACAACACATCTTTTCGTTATCCATCTAATGAAGCCATTAGAGGGGAAATGCATTATTGGATATTATTTTTTGAAACATACTTTCATGAACGCTTATCCAAATGTCAATAACTTATAACACTGTTGGGATTACATACCCAAATTTATTACATATATAAATATATATATATATA
>OZ038483.1:9801607-9809107 GCA_964036315.1 Acanthosepion esculentum | reverse complement strand
ATATATATATATATATATATATATATATATATATATGGTGGACTCTCCTGTTGTGAACAATAAATGAGGGTCAGCATTAGATGGTGCCTTTTGTTTTACACTTATGCATGCTAGCAGGGAGGGGATATTGTGGAGAAAATCAGGTAAGGGAAAGGCATATTTCATTTGTGCTTTTTTAAGTGTGATACTAGCCCAGCCTTGCTGTGGACAACAAAGCCACACTGACAGATGAAATTTGTTAAAGCAGGATTTTGATGGCATCTATGCTTCAGAGCTTGATGAAGCTGATCATGGTGCTTCAGTCTACTGTCTTCAAAACCCTTTAGCTTAATGAAACATGTCTTACACCACTCCTTTCGGTTTGATGCGTAGGCTTCCCAGGTTTGTCAAGTTGTTTTTCAATTTGTCTTTGTCGTGTAAGATTGGACATCCAACTGAATGCTTGGGGTTTGGTAGTAGTCCATGCAGCACCTTTTTTATAAGCCTATGCTCATCCGTTCTCTCAACATGACCAGCCCACCTAAGTTGTATCTTTACTAGAATGGTTTTGATGCCTGTAATGTTATTACATTTCTTCAGTATTGCACTATTCTTGAACCTGTCATCCCATTTTATATCACATATGGCATGAAGACAGTGCATGTGAAAGGCATCAAGTTGATTAATGTGTTTGCAGTACAGGGTCCAAGTTTGAGCACCATAGAGAAGGGTTGAGAGATTTGTATATGTCTTTACTCTGAGAGACATGTCTTTGATGTTCTGTAACCTATGTTTAAGTTTACCAAATGCTGTGCTGGCTTTGGCTATTCTGGATTGGATTTCTCTGTCCATTTTCCCATCCGAAGAGAGACTGTTGATCCAAGATTGATCCAAGATATGTGAACGCCTTAACAGTTTTTAATACCGTACGATCAATGAATACGGAAGGATTTGAGAGATGGATAATGACTAAGAGTTTCATATGTTTTCATCAGTAATCAGTAATTGTTATGTGTGAAAATGGTCACCTTATAAAATGGTCACCTTATAAAATGGTCACTTTATAAAATGGTCACCTTATAAAATGGTCACCTTATAAAATGGTCACCTTATAAAATGGTCACTTTATAAAATGGTCACCTTATAAAATGGTCACTTTATAAAATGGTCACCTTATAAAATGGTCACCTTATAAAATGGTCACCTTATAAAATGGTCACTTTATAAAATGGTCACCTTATAAAATGGTCACTTTATAAAATGGTCACTTTATAAAATGGTCACCTTATAAAATGGTCACCTTATAAAATGGTCACTTTATAAAATGGTCACCTTATAAAATGGTCACTTTATAAAATGGTCACTTTATAAAATGGTCACTTTATAAAATGGTCACCTTATAAAATGGTCACTTTATAAAATGGTCACTTTATAAAATGGTCACCTTATAAAATGGTCACTTTATAAAATGGTCACCTTATAAAATGGTCACCTTATAAAATGGTCACTTTATAAAATGGTCACCTTATAAAATGGTCACTTTATAAAATGGTCACCTTATAAAATGGTCACTTTATACCCCCCAGGCATGACCAAGATGTTAAAAGTGTTGTATGCATTCCATGAACAAACGAACTAAACTCACTGAAAATTTAATTTAGATACATTAAGACTCAGCCGTTTAATGACATTGATTTTTTTTACCGGTATGCCTCTATAGCAGATCTCTTAGGAGCTGCTTACTTTATCTATCTATCTATCTATCTATCTATCTATCTATCTGTTTGTTTATATCTATCTATTTATTTATCTATCTATCTCAGTCTGTTCATATCTATCTATCTATCTATCTTGGTCTATTCATATCTATCTATCTTTCTAGCTCAGTCTGTTTCTATCTATCTATCTATCTATCTATCTATCTAGCTCAGTCTGTTCATGCCTCTCTTGCTCTCTCTTTCTCTCTCAGTCTATTAATCTCTTCCTCTCTCTGTTTCTTTATATATGTATCTTTCACATCCTGTTTATATCACTCTCACTCTTTCTCTCTCTCTCTCTCTCTCTCTCTCTCTATATATATATATATATATATATATATATATATATATAGTGATGGTAATAAATCTGTTGGTATATAATCCAAGTGGATCCTAGTAATATAAAATATTTAAACTGATCCACAAAAAGAGCTCAATGCATTTATTATACAGAACAAATATATAGCAGTAAACCATAAAATCCAAAATGACCTCGTAAGGGGTAGAGATCTATTTCAACCGATGAAAACTTTGTCAGTCTTATTCATCCCCAGAATACAGACTTTGAGTCTGTACGCTAGGGTTGAATAAGACAAAAGTTTTCATCGCTTGAAATACATCTATACCCATATGAGGTCATTTTGGATTTTATGGTTTTCTACTACTACTACTACACACACACACACACACACACACACACACACACACACACATATATATATATATGTACAGTGCTGTTCGCTAAAAAGGACTCACCTGATTTTTTTTATTTAAAATTTTTTTCGCTTATTGTTTTTGGGGTCAAACTAATTTTTAATCTTACTAATATAAAGACCCCTTCCCGACCACCTAGTAAAAAAGTTTACACACCCTAAGGTATTTTATTGATAATTATAATTTTGGATTTAAGGGAGATTTCGTTATAAACTATGTGCAAAAAAAGTGACTCACTTATTTCTTGCAACTTATAATCTATAGAAACATAACTGAACAGCATTAAAATAGAATAATAGAGGTATAATTTATTTATACTAGGTAATATAGTTCGAAATATTTAATAATCTATGGGTCCTCCTTTATTTTGAATAACCTTTTCAACCCTTTTTGGCATTGACTTGATTAGGTTCTGACAAATCTCATCTCCAAGCATTGAATTCTATTCGGATATGAAATTGACAATGAAATCCTCCTTGTTGCTCAACTGCTTTCTCAAGAGCCTGTACTTTATAATGCTCCATAAGTTTTCTATGGGGTTGGGATCATGAGATTGGGGCGGCCATGTCATAACACTCACCTGCTTCTCATCAAAGCATTCCTTCATCAATTTTGATTTGTGACAGGGAGCATTATCCTGCGTAAAAATGAGCTTGGTGGGGTCGATTTGCACCCTTTCAGCAGAAGGGAGCAGTCAAGACTCTAAAATTCTCTTGTACTCCTGAGGGTCTTTTCAGTAGGTTTTAAGAAACCAGTTCCATGAAAAGAAAAGCATCCCCAGAACATTATACTGAATAGATGCTTGACAGTACTTACTGCTAAATTCAAAGAGCTTTCAAAGCTTCTTCTTCGGATTTTAGATCGCTTATCCTTTGAATTTAGCTCAACTTTCGTTTCATCAGGGAAGAGAACATTTAGTAAAAAAAAATTAGATGAGTCACTTTTATCAAACAGCACTGTATATATATCAGCTTATTCATATCTCTTTCTCTCCTCTTCAACCTCTCTCTCTCTCTCTCTCTCTCTCTCTCTCTCTCTCTCTCTCTTAATTTATATCTATCTCTAATATATCAAAATCTATTCATCTTTTTCTAATTATCTTCATCACTTTAAATGCATATACATTTGTAAAAAATATGTATATAAAACGCAGGTATGTGTTCCTAAATAAACTATGAACTTAGATACCGAAATAAATAACATTGTCTCAGCCGTTTCATTTATATATGTGAATGTGTATACATGCATGTACATACATGTTGCTATGTATGTGCATGTGCACATAATTGTGCATATGTATGCATATGTGTGTGTACTGTCTTAAATGTAACAATCCATATCTTGCTAATTGTAACTTACGTATTGTATACTGAGAAAAAATATTTTGATATGAACATTGTTTTCAAATGCAATGAAGAGTGTATCAGTATTCTATGAATTATTTACATTTATTATTTTGTTCTACAATTTTGGAGCAGAGGGAGAATCTGGCCCCTATTATGCTGTAATATTTAACAGCCACATCCTACAAGGCAATCTGAATATATTCCTTACTGGACGTCCCACTAAGGACATTAGAGCAATGATATATCTGAGAGAATTATGTTGTTACTGTTGTTGTTAGCCCTGTAGACCCTGTAGACCCTGTTATGGAATATAGGGCCATGGCTTCACTATGATAGAGCCACTGCCTCACCATGCTAGATCTTGCTGTTGGTGTTTCCATAGTATGTAGATATTTTATGGGATTGAGCTGCTAGCCCCACACTTAACTGGTTTTAATTTCAAAGTTTTCCTTCACCTTAACTGGCTGCCAACCAAAGCTAGAGGACCCATGCTACCCTTCTATTTAACCCATAATTTGGGAGAGAAGACATGGATTCACATCTTAAGGGTATTTGTATAAAAGAAAATGCTACCATCTTGGCTGGAATTTGAACTTGTCATGCTGGTTCCAATTTCGTTGCTGACAGCTGTTATGCTATACACACATCCATCCCATAAAAATGGCTTGTACTGTTTAGTTTTAATTCATTTTTTAAATACTGTTTGATTATGAAAGCTGGAAACTTTGTTGTTTGTTGTGGTGGAGACATACTTCACCGACGCAAGAGAAGGTGAATTGTCTGTACATGTGCTTGTAGACATCATAGACCTGTGAGGCAAACTTCGGAAATTTTTTTTTTGCATTTGTTACTCCTTGAGGATTTTCTAGTATTTTTAATGTCTCTTGCTATGTCTTTGATGCCAATAAATCACTTCTTGTATCATATGACACATGAAACAATTATTTTTGTCTGTTTCTTGAATTATCTATAATGACACAACCATTGTTTATAGCAACTGTGAATTTTTAATGTGACTGGAATGCTAGCTCAGTGCCAAAGATAGATTGCGTTATAGAGTTCAAGGGCTCTAACTGTTTTACTATTTAACCATAGGATGGGGGATAAAAAATCTCATGCCTTTCCCAAGTGCCTTAGGGCAAAATGAATACAAATACACCAAGAGAGGGAAGAACATGTTTATAAAGTAGTGAAAAATGCAATTAAGATGAGAATATTAATTTTTGAAATAATGAAAAGAGAGTCCATTGACCTGAAATAGTGATAAAAACAACAAAGATGAGGATACTTATTTGACCATATCATACAGAATTGGTAGATTGTCTGAGAAATGAAGAGCAACTGAAATAAATGGTCAAGTGTTTTCCCAAGACACAACTGCAAAGTGAAAATAAAAATTCATCATCTTAATTCATTTTCATGGGTTGAACACAACCTGTGAATTTGATAGCAATAAGAAAATTGCATACTTTTTTTTAAAATGCCATATACATTCAAGATGTAGGCGATCATGGCTCTCCACAGATTTCTTTTCTTTATTATCAGTGAATTTCTTCTTGAGGAATAAAGTGATATAGTTTCCTTTTGCCTTCTCCATGGTTTTGAATTCAAAGTTATCCTTGTCTAAGACTGGCTGCCATCCAAAGTTAAAGAGCCCCAGTATACCCTGCTATTTAACCCACAGCTGGAAAGAGAAGGATATTAGTGTAACAGCGAATACATCAGTCTAGACCATAATTTGAACTTGACTTGCCAAATTCATTTCCTGCGTTCATAGCTAATAATCCACCCACACATCCCTTTTTTTCTTGTAATATTATCAGTGACGTGCAGAGGTTTGGTGATGTTTGGTGATGCTTGGAGCCAACTCCTTGATTGTATGCCGCTAGGACTCACGTGGGCAGGGGTGATCTATAGAGCCAAGTGCTGAGAAATGTGAGAAAGGAAACCATTTTAAATATGTAAAAACAGATGAAACTTTATCCAAATTAAATATAAAATATTTTTTTTTTTTATTTCACTCTTTCATTGGACTCCCTCTCGATATAGATGCCTGAGAGTGAGGGGGCGTAGTACCCTCTGCACCCACTTCTGCATGATACTGAGGTGTGGTCTTTAACAAGCATTTGAAAGCATTTGACAATGGCTGTCCCAGAGTCTTCACCTAAATGGAAGTTTCAGCATCAGTGACTGATTTGTGATGAGAACAGGAAAACGGAATGCCAAATGCAGAACATATCCGGGTGGTATGGTGACCAGAAAGATTTTATCGACATTAACAGAACTGTCCTTTTATAACACTGGAAAAGAAACTGTAGGTTTATAAAGGGTGTTTCATTAAGATGGATTATATGTAAGGGTGTTTCATTAAGACGGATTAAAGTCAGCAGAAAATAAATCAGTGTTATTGGTGAAAATTTATTTATTTCTCTATCGGATCATGTTATTTAAGTCATGGCAATTACGTTTGAAAAATAATATCGCCCAAATGTCCGCCAAATCTGAAAGAAAAAGAAAAATGTTATTATATGCTTAAACTTAATTCACATTAAAATCAGTCCAAGTTATTGGAACACGCTTTATATTACTCCAGTTTCTTTTTAAACGAGTTCACCCCAAGCAAGGCAGTAAAGCCACTAAGACACAAATAAATTCGTAAATTTAAATAAAACTAATGACAATATGTGTGTATATATATATACATATATATAAAGAAATATGTTCTTTTTTTAATTAGGGTGGCATTGGTAAAATATGAAGTTATCGCCAGATTTGTGAATGTGTATTACGAGAGAGTTTGAATAGTTGTCTAAATTTAATAACATAATTGTTTAAGGAGAAATATATATAGTTATTTAATTGAAAATTATAACATAAATATGTTATAAAATCACTACAAAAATAGCCATTTTGTTTCAACACTTCTGGTGTGTTATCAAGTGATAGTATTGAATGTAAAATAAAGCTTTATTTTACATTCAACACCATCACTTGATAAGACACCGGAAGTGTTGAAACAAAATGGCTATTTTTGTAGTGATTTTATAACATATTTATGTTATAATTTTCAATTAAATAACTATATTTGCTCTACTCTGTATTGAGCACTCTTTTAAGAATAGTATTTGTTGGTTATTGGAATTTATTCCATATATACCAATCCTATACTTGTGTGTGTGTATATATATATATATATATATATATATATATATATATATATATATATATATATATAAAGGGTGTTTCATTAAGACGGATCAAATTCAGCAGAAAATGAATCATTGTTATTAGTGAAAATTTATTTTTTTCTCTATTGGATCATTATATTTAAGTCATGGCAATCATGTGTGAAAAATAATATCGCCCAAATGTCTGCCAAATCTGAAAGAAAAGGAAAAAGTCATTAGACGCTTAAGCTTAATTCACATGAAAATCGGTCCAAGTTATTGGGACAACCTTAGGTTTTGTTATTTACGTTATTTACATTGCCTTCATTTTGTTTGTTATCATTATAACTTTTCATCAGTTGTGTCCTGTGGCCTTCTTCAGGTGTCTGTCAATCGAGATACCTTTCAAGGAATTTCCAACCAAACTCTCAAGTAAGGGGTGGGGGGTAATGAGAAATGAGAGAAAGGAGGATATTTTAAATATATAAAAACAGACGAAGCATGAAATAAATATTTTATTCAAATTAAATATAAACT
>OZ038483.1:9759107-9796607 GCA_964036315.1 Acanthosepion esculentum | reverse complement strand
TATTTTGGCTCTCTTGTTCCCCTCCCATGTAAAACTAAACACTTGTAAAATCTATAAATGTAATATGCATATGAATTGGAGAAATAAGGAGTTTAAAGAAAAGCGGCAGATGGTGAGGGTTATTTAAAGGTCAATATCTGGTCTGCGCTGAGCAGTGACCTTCTTGTGCGATTTGCACAGGTTGTGCCCCAACGTTGGGGGCTTAGTTCTCTGATGCATACTGCCGTGCGTCAGAGTGACGTTGTTGCAATGAAAGGCTCACTGTTTCCTGGGCAACAAGCCTATTGATTTTTGCATCCTTACTTGCAGAAAATGGGCTTACAGGAATGTGCTGCAACTGGGTTTATTATGTTAAACAGATGGCTGTTTCATGCATTTTTACACATCTGCATTTCCCTTTTGCCTGCATTCCTATCAATGTGAATGTTTCTGAATATGCATACATGTTGCTGGGTGCCCCAAACATGTGCGCATTCCTGAAGTAGTTATCAATTTATTTTGGGCTGGAGTGTATTTCAGGATTATATCATTTCCATTCTCTATAATTCACCTTTCTTCTCTCTCTTTCTCCATATATATATATACATATGTGTGTGTGTGTGTGTCTGTGTGTGTGTGTGTGCTTGGGTATCTCTCACTCTATATAAATATAGTCACAAACCAAGCCAATGACACAGAGGAGAGAAAGAGAGAAGAGAGACAGAAAGAGTGAAGATCAGTGTGACAAACAGAAAGATGAATTTCATATAATGCAAATAATATAATCATATATATGTGTGTATGTGTGCGTGTACGTGTGTGTGTGTGTATTTTATTTGTGTATATTTACACACATATACATGGACACATACATATATGAAAAAATGTGATCATACACAATATATGTGAACAATTCAATTAGAAAAGTGAAAATAAATACAGTGTATCTAAGTACAAATTAGAGACATGTTATAATAGATCATTCCATCTTAAATAAATCAACAATGCCTTGCGGCATCACCTTTCAACATTATAGATAAGAAATAGTGAATTTTATATAGTGTATTTTTGAGACTTCACAGATTTCATAGACTGGGACAAAAAAAAAACCATTATGACATCAAAATCCGCAAAAAATTTTTCATTCTTGTAATGCACATAAATGCAGGAAGATAAAAGCAATTGTTGTTAAGATAGTGAAAGTCACAAAGCACTGCCCAAAGCCCCCCAATCAGGCTGGAATAATATGCACTATAGTATGCAATAACACTATATATATATATATATATATATAATTAGAAGAAAGGTCCACGTATGCTCCTTATATGTAAAATACGTTACTTAATAGGTACCAATATAATCAGTACGAAAAAGCATTTACTAAATATTAATTATTAACCATAAGACAGAAATGAAGCACGGAAAGAAAGGTTTTAACTTCGGAATTTTTGGACATGCCTGTTTCCTTCATCAATGGGGCAAGAAATAAACAGTGAAATTGAAATCTTGATGTGTTTGTGGACAGTGTATTTCTGATGGAGATCATATTATTAGCAAAAACCCAATATCTGTCTGATTCCTCACTGTGCAAAACTTTTTATGAAAAAAAAAAAAAAATATCTATATATATATATATATGTATGTATATATATTTAAAAAAATAGGAGATCCTCAGCCAATCACACTACCTGGGCTTTAACCATTCGTTATCCTCAGGTGTGCATGATTGACTGATTTTTTAAATTTAAAATCTCCGCATGTTAAAATTTTCTTTTCTTTATAGGTGTATTCAGTACATTTTAATGCAGCTGTTTCCCGGTCTAATTCAACTTTGACCAATAACTGTTTGATATATATATATATATATATATATATATACAAGTATAGGATTGGTGAATATGGAATAAATTCCAATAACCAACATATATATATATATATATATATATATATATATATGAAGAAATATAGTCTTAAAATGTGCTATATTTATGGGATAAAGTGCTCAATATCAGAGATAGAGCGTGTGTAAATATAAAAGTGGACATGGAAGTCAGCACTTAGAGGCAACAGTCTGTTTCATGCTAGTGCAATCGTCAGGCAACTCTCTCTCTCTATCTATATATATATATCCAAGTATAGGATTGGTGTATATGGAATAAATTCCAATAACCAACATATATATATATATATATATATATATATATATATATATTTTTAAATAAAAACAGACCACTTTAAGGTTCCATATAATAAATTATTTCACCACAGCCCTTCCAAAGGACAGTGGATCATCAGATTTATTTCCAAAGTTGAAATGAAAAAATGAAAATATATTTACACATTTATGACGGGCAATAATAAGGAAACTCACGAAGTGGGGCAGTGTAGGGAGGTAGAGAGACAGCGTTGAGTTAGATGTAACATTTCTATTGTTTCAAATTTAAATATTCGCTGAAATCTAGACATTGACACTTTAAATCTGTTAATATATATATATTTGTGTTGCTTCCTTTTTTTTCTTCTTATTTTTTTAAAAGAATGTAATAACAACCAGCCTAGATTGAGCAGTCCTACTAAAGTAAAATTGTGCCTCCAACAGAAATTGAACCTGTATTCCTTTTACCATAATGTTGGACCAATAAAAGCTTTTCTTTATATATATATATATATATATATATATATATTCAAAAAGTGTGGTTGGTTCTGCACAAAGCACTATAATCAAATCATGTGTTGTTGTCTGGCTGTCAGTTCCTAGGAACTGAATTGTATGACCCTCATACATTGAATGCGACGGAAGAGTCCACTACACCCTATATATATATATATATATATATATATATATATATATATATATATATATATATATATATATATATATATATATATATATATGCAGATGTCTGTGTTGATCATAAAAAGAAATCAGAGAACTAAGTTCTTATTCTAGTCAAATTTGTTAGATTTACTTATGTGCAAATACCCTTATGAAATGTACAAATTCATGTCTTATATATATATATATATATATATATATATATATATATATATATAACAAACATGAAAAAGTTTTCAAGTAACGTTTTTCATCATTTAGGACTTCATAAGTACGAAACACTTCACACAAAAGTTTTTTCTACTTTCTCATAATTCTTCTACTAAAATTGTTCTTGATATATGAAAAACTTATATATCATCATCCCATATATATATATATATATATATATATATATATATATATATATATATATATATATATATTATAACTCTAAATGTTATTTCTATAAAATTGCTATGTTTGTTTTTTTCTTAAATAGTAACATTAATAACAATTGGGCAAGATTGAGAAGTTGCATTAAATAAAAGATTGTGCCTCTGACAGGAATTGAACCTGGATCCCCTTTTCTATCAGGGAAACTGCTTTGATAGCCAGAATGTGTTTAAGAAAATAATGAAAAATTGCAATACCAACTCAGATATATATATATATATATATACATACATATATATATATATATATATATATATATATATATATATATATATATATATATATACATATATATATATATATATATATACATATATATATATATATATATATATACATATATATATATATATATATATATACATATATATATATATATATATATATACATATATATATATATATATATATATACATACATATATATATATATATATATACATACATATATATATATATATATATATATATATATATATATATATATATATATATATGCATATATATATATATATATATATATATATATATATATATATATATATATATGTATATATATATATATATATATATATGTATATATATATATGTGTGTGTGTGTTTTAATATATATGTTGTATGGAGATTGATGAGTTTGGAGGAAAGACAAAAATAAATAGTTCAGATGACAGATATCTACAGGTTGCCATAGATCAATAAGAATTTACATAGATATGGCCAGGCTGAAATAAATAATGAAAAATAGACAGATACTTACTATGATAGATATGAACAAATTAAGATAGAGTTTCTCACTAGAAAGATAGACATTGACTGACGGAAGTGCAAGGACAGAATTCTATAAAGAATGGGGCTGACGATTGAAAGGAATCAAGTTATCAATTGATAAATTAAGGAAACGTGAAAGCCTTTCCTGCTTGAAGATGAAATAACTGCATCATTTACAGGGAATTGATAGCTTCAATCTTTTTTTTTTCCTTCGACAAGTTCTTTCCTCTAATAATCCCACATAATTTAATCCTATGTTTTCCAGCTTTTTTTTTCTTTCTTACTTACTATCTATCTATCTATCTATCTATCTATCTATCTATCTATCTATTTCTGTTTAAATCTACCTATCTTGGATTGTTCATATCTATCTATCTATCTATCTATATATCTATCTATCTATTTCTGTTTAAATCTACCTATCTTGGAATGTTCATATCTATCTATCTATCTATCTATCTATCTATCTATCTATCTTGATCTATCTATCTATCTATCTATCTATGGTATAGAAATTAATAATTATTTGCTGGATTAAATACTAATAAATGTTTTTTCTATATTTTTAATCAGTTCAAGAGTTTTGATGAAATTTGACAGACTTGGTCCCCTAGTAGCACAGATAAATAAACCAAATTCGGAAATCCTTGAAAATACTCCGGATCATTTTTTCAAAGCTTCACTTTAATTTTGAAATTGTTTTTTTTCAAAATGTAAACAATCAATAGAAAACCACCAAACTTGGCTTTATTTTAAATTTTAAAAATTTTTTTCTAATTTCATTCTTTATGAAATCAAATTTAGTATTATTTGCTAAAAATGATTTTGCTTTTTTTAGTGTGGACCGAAGTAGTTCTTTACACACATGCACACATATATGTAATACAAAAATATATATAATATTAATATGCATATAATGCACACACACACACACACACACACACACACACACACACACACGCACACGCACACGCACACACACACACACACACACTCATATATATATACATATATATATATATATATATATATATATATATATATATATATGTAGATCAAGTTTCATTGTTGTATTCTTGTAAAGTGGGTCTTTGTCAAGAGTCAAATGTATTGCCGGTAATCATTTTTTATTTTCAAAAATATATTGTTGATAATAATGTTTTTATTCAAAATATATTCTTGGTACTTCTACTATACAAACCCATTTTTACACTTTCAAAGTGTTTTAACCCCAGTTTGGATGTTAAACACTTGCCCATAGCTGGGACCCCAACAGGTGCCATCACCCTGAGTCAGGGTGGACCAGAGAACAACAGCAAAAGAGGTGGTTCCATGCTTCTCAGAACCCCCTGAGCAGTGGCCTATCTTATGGATGTAGTTCATTGTCATATCAAGATGTCTCATTGAGGTGGGGTGGGGATTGACCCATGGCAAAATATTGTAGTTCAAGACCTTGTATTAAGCAACAGTGCCTGCTTTTCTCCAAGCTTGTTGGATAAAGGGTGCAATTTCTCCTCTTGGAAGCCACAAGACCATGCTCTAGGCTGGATGTTTAGTTGTAAAGGTGACCTTAACATCAACTGCTAACTCCCTAAGATACCAGTCATTTAGGTGGTTGAAGATAGCATGAAAGGTGAAATTTCTTTTCACTATAAAATTGCTTTAAAAAGAGAATATTAACCGATTTTTTAACAGCTGTCATTGTGTGTATTATTTTTTAAAATTGTCAAACTAGGCATATTTTTCTTTATTGATCTAAACATCGAAGATTGAAACTTTAAGCTGCAGTTTTAGTCTATTATGTATTTTTATTTTAACCTTTAACGTACTGGAGGGGATTTTGCATGCAAAGCAAAAATTAATAATGAATAAATAATAGTGTGTTTGAATTTTACAGTTGTGTTGTCATATCCTGCGATGACAACAGAAAATGCCCATGACTGAAATTAAGTAGTGCAGTAAAGGAGCCTTGAAAAACAATGCAGTGAAAAGGAAAGTAGTGAATAATGCAGAGAGTTAAAAGTTAAAAAAGGTAAAAACGTGATTCAATTGCAAAAATAGATTTGAGCAGTTCAAGACGGTACAGTGAATGATTGAACAGGGCAAAAGTGATTAGTAATGCTTTATGCTGCAGATTTCTCTAAACGATGTTGGTTGGGTTGACCAATTGAGCTTGATAACAATCAAGTTAGAGGCATTAATTGAGAATGATCAATGTTATATACAGTGGGGGATAGCCTATCTATTGAAAATTACCAAGTCAAACATTGAAAATCGTTTGTACAAGCTTGGTTATGTTAGTTGCTTTAATGTGAAAGTATTTCATTTGTTAATGAAATTGTGACAAGTAATGAAAAATGGATATTTTAACAATATGTGATGTGCATAAGATCATGGGGCAAGCAAAATGAACCGACATGAAATTCATGCAAAGAAAGTGACGCTCTGTATATATAGTGAGATTATAAAGGAGTTCACTACTATGAGCTTCTTCTAGAAAAACCAAACCAACTGAAACCAACAGTTTATGAAAAGTATCAAGAATTAGGTTTCAAAATCTGTAATATTCCATCAGGATAATGTTCATCTTCATGCTTCATTCATCTACTCAACTCAGTAAAAATTGTACATTTAGATTATTACCATTTATTTCAATCTTTACAAAATTCTCTTAATGAAAAAAAAAATGAATTCCTTTGGAAGCTTGGGAAAAGCATCTTTAGCAATTTTTGGTGAGAAATATAAAAACAAATGGTTCTGTGAGAATGTAATTATAAACTTGCCCCAGAGAGATGATAGAAGATAGTGAAGCCATTTATATATATATATATTATGTTACATTAGAACATGTACATACCAACTACAAAACTGTATATCATGTTTCAATGTTAAAAAATTAACGTTTCTTCCCACCTGAAGAACTGTTAATTTTTTAACATTGAAACAAAATATACAGTTTTGTAGTGGGTATGTAAATGTTCTAATGTAACAGTGCATAATAAATAAATATTTACGGCTCTACTTTTGTATTGAGCTCTGTTTTAAATTAATGTTTTGAACGCTGAAATCTTACTCTTTGTTCTTTTACATTTGTGTGTGTATATATATATATATATATATATATATATATACATACATATAGTTTTTTAATGTTGAAAAAAAGAAATTATCTTTTATTTTTACTTAAATGAAACAAGCTGCTTGGCCAACCCACAATTTTTTTTGTTTTATGCAGTGAAAATGGCAGGTTATTATCAGGCCAACATAGTAGTTAAATATTGAAACACATTCGTTTTTAAAAACTCATATCTACTGAATATATCATTTTATATGAATATTATTATTACACCTTTTTTTTCTTAGTTCAATGTCATATTTATTTATAATTACACAACTAACAACAGCAAGGAACAAAAACTTTTGGGATTCGATTCGACTGATGGTAATGAATTTCAGTCAAATCCATTACCTTCACTTACCTGTTAATACCCTTCGGAAATGTATGAATCCTCTTATTCTCCCCTCCCCTGCCCCAAGCTATAGGTAAATAGCAGGACAGACCGTGTTCTCTAGCCTTGGATGTCAACTGGTCTACTGCAGAAAGAAATGGCAACCTACTGTGTGAAAAAACTGCATTGTCAGTCATGTATCGAAAGATACATGATCGCCTACACGTGTATCGCGCATGTCACATAACTGACTGACTGTAATATATTCTACCGAGATTATCTTGGTAGAATATAATACTGACCACATTTCTTTGATGACCAGGTAAAACTTGGAAAATCATATTTGAGAATGGTTTTACTTTTCTGTAAATATTTCTATTTTGTCCTTTTTTTTTTTTCAAGAGCTAATAAAATTTCTTTGAGGAGAATGATGCAGACAAAATTATGTCTTTGTCTGAAGAATACTAAAAGATAACAGAATAAAATGGTAAGTTTGTTTTTCAAGAAAGTTAAAATAAAAAAAAAATTGTAGATGATTTGTATTTAAAAAATTAAACAACTTTTATATATTTCCAAAATTTTGTTTAGATTTTATTTCCACGGTTAAACCAAAATGGGACAAGTGTCTTTTTACGATAAAGAACTTGTGTAGGTTGCATAAAAATCATTTCCTAGATATCATTACACCATGACTTTGTGTCATAATCTTTACTTCAACTAAACAACTGTAAAAGTAGACGGTTGAAGTATAAGACCAATGTGCCCAGTGGGGTAGGTCATGAACTTGTTGGAAATTTGAAAAGATGATAGAAGTAGACCAGTTTTCCATAATGGTAAGATGCAGAAATAAGATCCACAGATGTATGACCAGTCAGAGATCATCGCTGAAAGGAATTGAGGGTAATTAAGGTATCTTGTTTGGGTGCAATGGGATACAAATGCTGGTTGCTAATTGGATGACTTGCTGTGATGGGACCAGAATAATGCTTTCTGTGTTATTAGTTAATGAATAAGTAAATGTGAAATATATGCATGGGGATCTGAATATATAAAAATTTACTTATATAATCGGATAATTAGGTTGGAATAGAATTTACATTCTGTTTCAATCTATCTATCTATCTATCTATCTATCTATCTATCTATCTCAGTTTGTTCCTATCTATCTGTTCCAATCTCTGTCCTTCTCTCTCCCCCTCTCTCTTATCTATCTATCTATCTATCTATCTCAGTTTGTTCCTATCTATCTATTCCAATCTCTGTCCTTCTCTCTCCCCCCCCTCTCTCTATCTATCTATCTATCTATCTATCTATCTATCTATCTATCTATCTATCCCAATATCTGTACCACACCCTCCCTTCACACTATTTCAATTCTATCTATCTATCTATCTATCTATCTATCTATCTATCTATCTATCTATCTATCTCAGTTTGTTCCTATCTATCTATTCCAATCTCTGTCCTTCTCTCTCCCCCCTCTCTCTCTCTCTATCTATCTATCTATCTATCTATCTATCTATCTATCTATCTATCCCAATATCTGTACCACACCCTCCCTTCACACTATTTCAATTCTATCTATCTATCTATCTATCTATCTATCTATCTATCTATCTATCTATCTATCTATCTATCTATCTATCTCAGTTTGTTCCTATCTATCTATTCCAATCTTTGTCCTTCTCTCCCCCGTCTATCTATCTATCTATCTATCTATCTATCTATCTATAGATCTATCCCAATATCTGTACCACCCCTCCTTTCACAGTATCTCAATTATATCTATCTATCTATCTATCTATCTATCTATCTATCTATTTATACCACTGTATTCTAATCCATCTGCACACACACACACACACACACATGCATATATATATATATATATATATATATATATATATATATGTAATTGGACCATGAAACTTGTCTTTGAAATCTCATCCTAATGAACTTGTTAAGGATGTGTTTTCTTGAAATTATTCCCCTGCAGAGATGAACGCAATATGCAGCACAATTGGAAACCTGTGCCCCATGTGTTGATCCAAGCATTGTGAGTAAAACTGGGTTGGCAAACCTGATTAGAAGCTGTCAGTGATTGTGCTAAGCAGGATTACAAATTATTTTGACTGAGAGTTTTGCCAGATTATGAGCTTTCTCCTAGAAACACTAACTGAAGTCTGCTCAGTACAAATGCACTTTGAGCCAGGGATTGGCACTGTGGGTACTGCAGAAATATAAATGTTCCTGGATATATCTCTGCAACAGTGATTAGTTAGCCACCCTAGCAGACAGGTATCCTTTGATTTCAATGGTCAGCCATAGAGAGATTGATATGTTAAGCCATGGGCACAGATTTAATTCCCCAAATTGGCTGCCTTCATTTGACATTAAATGAAGACAACGACCTAATAATATTTATGGAATTATAATAAAAACAAATTCAAAACTTCAGAAAGGATCAAATATATATGTATTCATATAAAAACTTCATAAATTAACATACACACACACACATATATTAGGTCATCCCATAAGTTCTGTCCGAATTTTAACTTTTTGTTAAAATGAATGAAATTTAAAGAGTATTTTATAATGTCTAATGGAGCTGAACATTATTTTTATGTTTAGATGCATTTAAAATGATCAAATTTTATTTCAGAGAACAATAAAATTAAATTTTGTTTGATTAAAACCCTGCTAAGTACCCAAGAATCATTTGAGGCACATAATGCTTTATGAGTTCAAGAAAGGAAACTCAGCAGCTGAAGCGGCTAGAAACATTCACTCAGTTTATGGAGAGGAATGTGTGAATGAAAGAATTTGCAGAAGATGGTTTGCAAAATTCAGAGGTGAAGATTTCACCCTTGAAGATGAAGATCGAACAGGACGTCCAGTTAAGTTTGATGAAAAGCTTCTTGAAACAGCCCTTGAAGAAAATCCTGCTTTATCAGTTGAGGAATTGGCAGTGGTTCTCAGTTCAAACCATACAACTGTTCATCGTCATCTTCAACAACTTGGAAAAGTTTCTAAACTTGGAAAATGGGTGCCTCAGGAATTGTCTGAAAACAACCTCAAATCCCGAGTTGACATCTGCTCTTCTCTCCATTCTTGCCAACTTGTTTCACCTTTTTTGGATAGACTTGTGACTGGCAATGAAAAATGGATCTTTTATCGAAATGTTAAGCATCATAGACAGTGGCTTGGTAAAGGGGAAGGACCCCAGCCACAGCCCAGAAGGGAACTTCATGGGCAAAAGGTTCTTCTTTCGATCTGGTGGGATTGCCAAGGAATAATCCACTTTGAATTCTTACCACCTAATGCAACAATTAATGCTCAAATATACTGTCAGCAATTACAGTGTTTGAACCAAGCTTTGAGGAAAAAAGACCTGCTCTAGTGAATTGAAAATGGGTGATGTTTCATCAGGACAATGCGTGACCACACACAGCAAGAATCACGTCACAAAAGATCGAAGAACTTGGTTGGGAGAAAATACCTCATCCACCTTATTCTCCTGACCTTGCTCCTTCAGACTACCATTTGTTTTGTAGCTTACAGAATCATTTGGAAGAAACAGCTTTCGTAACACAGGAAGAGGTTAAAACTGACATTTGTGAGTTCTTCGAATCAAAGCCAAAAGAATTTTACAGTAATGGAATTAGTAAGCTTGTTAATAGGTGGAAGGAAGTCATAGATAATCAGGGAAAATACATTGTTGATTGAATCTGTAATTAAATGTAACATTTGGTCACTTGTTTCAAAATTTAAAATTCGAACAGAACTTATGGGATGACCTGATATATATATATTTTTTTTTTAATTTCAAAACTTATTCCCCCTCCTATTTAAACTCTTCAATGTAATACTATATAGCTTTCAAAAGAAAATTTTTTTCTGAAGTTATTGAATATTGATTGAAAATGGAACAATAACTTTAGTTCTGAAACATTGAAATTTCTTATTTTTAAATATTATAATATTAATGCTCTACTTTGTATTGAGCACTGTTTAAAAAAATAAATGCTAAAGAACTGTGCATTATTAATCTGAGTGTTCTATATATATATATATATATATATATATATATATATATATATATATATAACTGCTACTAACAAGCTGGGATTTTTTTCTCCTAATGATGGCCATTCTGGATAAAACTAGTCAATAATAATAAAACAAAAATATTAATAAGCAACTCAGTGTGTCTGAAAATTTTAATTTTCTAATATTTTTTATTGTTTGAAGCATATATATATATATATATATATATATATATATGAAGAAATATAGTTTTAAGGTGTGTTATATTTATGGGATAAAGGGCTCAATATCAGAGATAGAGTGTATGTAAATATAAATATAAAAGTGAACATTCAAGTCAACACTCAGAGGCGACCGTCTGTTTCATGCTAGGTGCAATTGTCAGGCCTTCTTGATTATATATATATATATGTATATATATATATATATATATATATATATATATATATAATCCAGAAGAAAACCTTAAAGATTCATTTCAGTTATAATTTATTTCATGAATGTCTATATATACATCTCTTCAGATTGAAATCTCTTAATAAATGGAGACAATACCCTGGACTGATATATTAGATTGACAGGGAGAAGGATAAGCAAGAGAAAAGAGAAGAGAGAAGGATGGAAGAAGAAAGGTGGTGGATGGTCAGGTTCTTATAAAAAGTGAGATAGTGAGAGGGTATGGAAACTAAAGGGAAGAAGGAAGTAATGAATGGGTAGTAGTAAGCCTAAAAAGACTGACCTGACCAAGAATTTTATACTTAAAGTATGGAACTTTATACATCAGATTATAGAGCAAATTGACTGATATGGCCCATTATTTTAGGCAGGATTATCCAATCCAATTCCAAATTAGTAAGTCTAGTAAAAGGGTCCTTAATACAAATAATAAATAAAAATTACAATAATGATAATAATATCCAACATAAATAAAGTGATTTTAAATACAGATAAATAATAAAAGTGAAATGAGAAAATTAAAACGAAAAATAAAAGCTGAGTAAGATGATGTATGGGTAATGATACAAAAGATGTTAATTTAGAATTATAAATGTTGTATACATTGGCAAGACAGTCATATATATATATATATATATATATATGTATATTGAGTAGTGGCTCGAATTGAAGAATTGAAGAGGGAGTTTGAATTCCAGTTACTTACATGCTAATACCCATGGGAAAGGTATGGGTCCTCTTCTCTCCCTATCTATGGGTAAATAACCAGGAAAAACTAGGTTCTATAGCCTTGTATGGAAAATGGTCTAAGAGAAGGAAAATTCTGAATTCAAAACCTAAAGAGGGTTGTTTGGGGAACTTGTGGCACATAGTGCACCAAGTCTCTGTATTTGACACTTCAAAAAGGGTGGTTGATTTTGCACAAACCTTCACCACTGTCATCAAATCATATCTGCTGGTGTCTGGGCTGTCAGACCTTAGGAACTCAGCTGCTTGACCCTCGTACATCGATTATGATGGGAGAGTTCACCAACATATATATATATTGTTTTGTCGACTTATTCTTAATAGGATCCTCTCATATTTATGGATGAGTTTCTTAGTATCCTTATTATGTATATCCATTTTATTCCTGAGTACTTTCCACATTAGCACAATGTCATCTTCAGAGTTTTATTTTTGTTAAGACAAAGTATATACTATACTATATGACCAACACCACTGAATTAAGTGATAAGATTCTCCACATTAATTCTATTAACGCCCTATTCTTACCTTTTGATATTGAGCACTTTAAGACAAAAACCTGCTTGGATAAAATGACTTTCTACTAGTAAACTACAGAAAAAGAACTAGCAATTTCGGCACCAAAAACACTTTCAACAATACTATACTATACTATATACTATACTATATGCCCAACAACACTGAATTAAGTGATAAGATTCTCCACATTAATTCTATTAACGCCCTATTCTTACCTTTTGATATTGAGCACTTTAAGACAAAAACCTGCTTGCCTAAAATGACTTTCTACCAGTCAACTACAGAAAAAGAACTAGCAATTTCGGCACCATAAACCCTTGCAACAATACTATACTATACTATATACTATACTCTATGACCAACACCACTGAATTAAGTGATAAGATTCTCCACATTAATTCTATTAACGCCCTATTCTTACCTTTTGATATTGAGCACTTTAAGACAAAAACCTGCTGGCCTAAAATGACTTTCTACCAGTCAACTACAGAAAAAGAACTAGCAATTTCGGCACCATAAACCCTTGCAACAATACTATATTATACTATATACTATACTCTATGACCAACACCACTGAATTAAGTGATAAGATTCTCCACATTAATTCTATTAACGCCCTATTCTTACCTTTTGATATTGAGCACTTTAAGACAAAAACCTGCTTGCCTAAAATGACTTTCTACCAGTCAACTACAGAAAAAGAACTAGCAATTTCGGCACCATAAACCCTTGCAACAATACTATACTATACTATATACTATACTATATGACCAACACCACTGAATTAAGTGATAAGATTCTCCACATTAATTCTATTCACGCCCTATTCTTACCTTTTGATATTGAGCACTTTAAGACAAAAACCTGCTTGCCTAAAGTGACTTTCTACCAGTCAACTACAGAATAAGAACTAGCAATTCCGGCACCATAAACCCTTGCAACAATACTATACTATACTATATACTATACTATATGACCAACACCACTGAATTAAGTGATAAGATTCTCCACATTAATTCTATTAACGACCTATTCTTACCTTTTGATATTGAGCACTTTAAGACAAAAACCTGCTTGCCTAAAATGACATTCTACCAGTCAACTACAGAAAAAGAACTAGCAATCTCGGCACCATAAACCCTTGCAACAATACTATATTATACTATATACTATACTCTATGACCAACACCACTGAATTAAGTGATAAGATTCTCCACATTAATTCTATTCACGCCCTATTCTTACCTTTTGATATTGAGCACTTTAAGACAAAAACCTGCTTGCCTAAAATGACTTTCTACCAGTCAACTACAGAAAAAGAACTAGCAATTTCGGCACCATAAACCCTTGCAACAATACTATATTATACTATATACTATACTCTATGACCAACACCACTGAATTAAGTGATAAGATTCTCCACATTAATTCTATTAACGCCCTATTCTTACCTTTTGATATTGAGCACTTTAAGACAAAAACCTGCTTGCCTAAAATGACATTCTACCAGTCAACTACAGAAAAAGAACTAGCAATCTCGGCACCATAAAGCCTTGCAACAATACTATATTATACTATATACTATACTCTATGACCAACACCACTGAATTAAGTGATAAGATTCTCCACATTAATTCTATTCACGCCCTATTCTTACCTTTTGATATTGAGCACTTTAAGACAAAAACCTGCTTGCCTAAAATGACTTTCTACCAGTCAACTACAGAAAAAGAACTAGCAATTTCGGCACCATAAACCCTTGCAACAATACTATATTATACTATATACTATACTCTATGACCAACACCACTGAATTAAGTGATAAGATTCTCCACATTAATTCTATTAACGCCCTATTCTTACCTTTTGATATTGAGCACTTTAAGACAAAAACCTGCTTGCCTAAAATGACTTTCTACCAGTCAACTACAGAAAAAGAACTAGCAATCTCGGCACCATAAACCCTTGCAACAATACTATATTATACTATATACTATACTCTATGACCAACACCACTGAATTAAGTGATAAGATTCTCCACATTAATTCTATTCACGCCCTATTCTTACCTTTTGATATTGAGCACTTTAAGACAAAAACCTGCTTGCCTAAAATGACTTTCTACCAGTCAACTACAGAAAAAGAACTAGCAATCTCGGCACCATAAACCCTTGCAACAATACTATATTATACTATATACTATACTCTATGACCAACACCACAGACTTAAGTGATAAGATTCTCCACATTAATTCTATTCACGCCCTATTCTTACCTTTTGATATTGAGCACTTTAAGACAAAAACCTGCTTGCCTAAAATGACTTTCTACCAGTCAACTACAGAAAAAGAACTAGCAATTTCGGCACCATAAACCCTTGCAACAATACTATATTATACTATATACTATACTCTATGACCAACACCACTGAATTAAGTGATAAGATTCTCCACATTAATTCTATTCACGCCCTATTCTTACCTTTTGATATTGAGCACTTTAAGACAAAAACCTGCTTGCCTAAAATGACTTTCTACCAGTCAACTACAGAAAAAGAACTAGCAATTTCGGCACCATAAACCCTTGCAACAATACTATATTATACTATATACTATACTCTATGACCAACACCACTGAATTAAGTGATAAGATTCTCCACATTAATTCTATTAACGCCCTATTCTTACCTTTTGATATTGAGCACTTTAAGACAAAAACCTGCTTGCCTAAAATGACTTTCTACCAGTCAACTACAGAAAAAGAACTAGCAATCTCGGCACCATAAACCCTTGCAACAATACTATACTATATACTATACTATATGACCAACACCACTGAATTAAGTGATAAGATTCTCCACATTAATTCTATTAACGCCCTATTCTTATCTTTTGATATTGAGCACTAAGACAAAAACCTGCTTGCCTAAAATGACTTTCTACCAGTCAACTACAGAAAAAGAACTAGCAATCTCGACACCATAAACCCTTGCAACAATACTATACTATATACTATACTATATGACCAACACCACTGAATTAAGTGATAAGATTCTCCACATTAATTCTATTAACGCCCTATTCTTATCTTTTGATATTGAGCACTAAGACAAAAACCTGCTTGCCTAAAATGACTTTCTACCAGTCAACTACAGAAAAAGAACTAGCAATCTCGGCACCATAAACCCTTGCAACAATACTATATTATACTATATACTATACACTATGACCAACACCACTGAATTAAGTGATAAGATTCTCCACATTAATTCTATTAACGCCCTATTCTTACCTTTTGATATTGAGCACTTTAAGACAAAAACCTGCTTGCCTAAAATGACTTTCTACCAGTCAACTACAGAAAAAGAACTAGCAATCTCGGCACCATAAACCCTTGCAACAATACTATACTATACTATATACTATACTCTATGACCAACTCCACTGAATTAAGTGATAAGTTTCTCCACATTAATTCTATTAACGCCCTATTCTTACCTTTTGATATTGAGCACTTTAAGACAAAAACCTGCTTGCCTAAAATGACTTTCTACCAGTCAACTACAGAAAAAGAACTAGCAATCTCGGCACCATAAACCCTTGCAACAATACTATACTATACTATATACTATACTCTATGACCAACTCCACTGAATTAAGTGATAAGATTCTCCACATTAATTCTATTAACGCCCTATTCTTACCTTTTGATATTGAGCACTTTAAGACAAAAACCTGCTTGCCTAAAATGACTTTCTACCAGTCAACTACAGAAAAAGAACTAGCAATTTCGGCACCATAAACCCTTGCAACAATACTATACTATACTATATACTATACTCTATGACCAACTCCTCTGAATTAAGTGATAAGATTCTCCACATTAATTCTATTAACGCCCTATTCTTACCTTTTGATATTGAGCACTTTAAGACAAAAACCTGCTTGCCTAAAATGACTTTCTACCAGTCAACTACAGAAAAAGAACTAGCAATCTCGGCACCATAAACCCTTGCAACAATACTATATTATACTATATACTATACTCTATGACCAACTCCACTGAATTAAGTGATAAGATTCTCCACATTAATTCTATTAACGCCCTATTCTTACCTTTTGATATTGAGCACTTTAAGACAAAAACCTGCTTGCCTAAAATGACTTTCTACCAGTCAACTACAGAAAAAGAACTAGCAATCTCGGCACCATAAACCCTTGCAACAATACTATATTAATACTATAGTACTATACTCTATGACCAACACCACTGAATTAAGTGATAAGATTCTCCACATTAATTCTATTAACGCCCTATTCTTACCTTTTGATATTGAGCACTTTAAGACAAAAACCTGCTTGCCTAAAATGACTTTCTACCAGTCAACTACAGAAAAAGAACTAGCCAATCTCGGCACCATAAACCCTTGCAACAATACTATATTAATATTATACTATATACTATACTCTATGACCAACACCACTGAATTAGTTGATAAGATTCTCCACATTAATTCTATTATGCCCTATTCTTACCTTTTGATATTGAGCACTTTAAGACAAAAACCTGCTTGCCTAAAATGACTTTCTACCAGTCAACTACAGAAAAAGAACTAGCAATTTCGGCACCATAAACCCTTGCAACAATACTATATTATACTATATACTATACTCTATGACCAACACCACTGAATTAAGTGATAAGATTCTCCACATTAATTCTATTAATGCCCTATTCTTACCTTTTGATATTGAGCACTTTAAGACAAAAACCTGCTTGCCTAAAATGACTTTCTACCAGTCAACTCCAGAAAAAGAACTAGCAATTTCGGCACCATAAACCCTTGCAACAATACTATATTATACTATATACTATACTCTATGACCAACACCACTGAATTAAGTGATAAGATTCTCCACATTAATTCTATTAACGCCCTATTCTTACCTTTTGATATTGAGCACTTTAAGACAAAAACCTGCTTGCCTAAAATGACTTTCTACCAGTCAACTACAGAAAAAGAACTAGCAATTTCGGCACCATAAACCCTTGCAACAATACTATATTATACTATATACTATACTCTATGACCAACACCACTGAATTAAGTGATAAGATTCTCCACATTAATTCTATTAATGCCCTATTCTTACCTTTTGATATTGAGCACTTTAAGACAAAAACCTGCTTGCCTAAAATGACTTTCTACCAGTCAACTCCAGAAAAAGAACTAGCAATTTCGGCACCATAAACCCTTGCAACAATACTATATTATACTATATACTATACTCTATGACCAACACCACTGAATTAAGTGATAAGATTCTCCACATTAATTCAATTAACGCCCTATTCTTACCTTTTGATATTGAACACTTTAAGACAAAAACCTGCTTGCGTAAAATGACTTTCTACCAGTCAACTACAGAAAAAGAACTAGCAATCTCGGCACCATAAACCCTTTCAACAATACTATATTATACTATATACTATACTCTATGACCAACACCACTGAATTAAGTGATAAGATTCTCCACATTAATTCTATTAATGCCCTATTCTTACCTTTTGATATTGAGCACTTTAAGACAAAAACCTGCTTGCCTAAAATGACTTTCTACCAGTTAACTACAGAAAACGAACTAGCAATTTCGGCACCATAAACCCTTGCAACAATACTATATTATACTATATACTATACTCTATGACCAACACCACTGAATTAAGTGATAAGATTCTCCACATTAATTTTATTAACGCCCTATTCTTACCTTTTGATATTGAACACTTTAAGACAAAAACCTGCTTGCCTAAAATGACTTTCTACCAGTCAACTAAAGAAAAAGAACTAGCAATCTCGGCACCATAAACCCTTGCAACAATACTATATTATACTATATACTATACTCTATGACCAACACCACTGAATTAAGTGATAAGATTCTCCACATTAATTCTATTAATGCCCTATTCTTACCTTTTGATATTGAGCACTTTAAGACAAAAACCTGCTTGCCTAAAATGACTTTCTACCAGTCAACTACAGAAAAAGAACTAGCAATTTCGGCACCATAAACCCTTGCAAAAATACTATACTATATACTATATACTATACTCTATGACCAACACCACTGAATTAAGTGATAAGATTCTCCACATTAATTCTATTAACGCCCTATTCTTACCTTTTGATATTGAACACTTTAAGACAAAAACCTGCTTGCCTAAAATGACTTTCTACCAGTCAACTACAGAAAAAGAACTAGCAATCTCGGCACCATAAACCCTTGCAACAATACTATATTATACTATATACTATACTCTATGACCAACACCACTGAATTAAGTGATAAGATTCTCCACATTAATTCTATTAATGCCCTATTCTTACCTTTTGATATTGAGCACTTTAAGACAAAAACCTGCTTGCCTAAAATGACTTTCTACCAGTCAACTACAGAAAAAGAACTAGCAATCTCGGCACCATAAACCCTTGCACCAATACTATATTATACCGTATACTATACTCTATGATCAACACCACTGAATTAAGTGATAAGATTCTCCACATTAATTCTATTAACGCCCTATTCTTACCTTTTGATATTGAGCACTTTAAGACAAAAACCTGCTTGCCTAAAATGACTTTCTACCAGTCAACTACAGAAAAAGAACTAGCAATCTCGGCACCATAAACCCTTGCAACAATACTATATTATACTATATACTATACTCTATGACCAACACCACTGAATTAGTTGATAAGATTCTCCACATTAATTCTATTAACGCCCTATTCTTACCTTTTGATATTGAGCACTTTAAGACAAAAACCTGCTTGCCTAAAATGACTTTCTACCAGTCAACTACAGAAAAAGAACTAGCAATTTCGGCACCATAAACCCTTGCAACAATACTATATTATACTATATACTATACTCTATGACCAACACCACTGAATTAAGTGATAAGATTCTCCACATTAATTCTATTAATGCCCTATTCTTACCTTTTGATATTGAGCACTTTAAGACAAAAACCTGCTTGCCTAAAATGACTTTCTACCAGTCAACTACAGAAAAAGAACTAGCAATTTCGGCACCATAAACCCTTGCAACAATACTATATTATACTATATACTATACTCTATGACCAACACCACTGAATTAAGTGATAAGATTCTCCACATTAATTCAATTATGCCCTATTCTTACCTTTTGATATTGAACACTTAAAGACAAAAACCTGCTTGCCTAAAATGACTTTCTACCAGTCAACTACAGAAAAAGAACTAGCAATCTCGGCACCATAAACCCTTGCAACAATACTATATTATACTATATACTATACTCTATGACCAACACCACTGAATTAAGTGATAAGATTCTCCACATTAATTCTATTAATGCCCTATTCTTACCTTTTGATATTGAGCACTTTAAGACAAAAACCTGCTTGCCTAAAATGACTTTCTACCAGTCAACTACAGAAAAAGATCTAGCAATCTCGGCACCATAAACCCTTGCAACAATACTATATTATACTATATACTATACTCTATGACCAACACCACTGAATTAAGTGATAAGATTCTCCACATTAATTCAATTAACGCCCTATTCTTACCTTTTGATATTGAACACTTTAAGACAAAAACCTGCTTGCCTAAAATGACTTTCTACCAGTCAACTACAGAAAAAGAACTAGCAATCTCGGCACCATAAACCCTTGCAACAATACTATATTATACTATATACTATACTCTATGACCACCACCACTGAATTAAGTGATAAGATTCTCCACATTAATTCTATTAATGCCCTATTCTTACCTTTTGATATTGAGCACTTTAAGACAAAAACCTGCTTGCCTAAAATGACTTTCTACCAGTCAACTACAGAAAAAGAACTAGCAATCTCGGCACCATAAACCCTTGCAACAATACTATATTATACTATATACTATACTCTATGACCAACACCACTGAATTAAGTGATAAGATTCTCCACATTAATTCTATTAACGCCCTATTCTTACCTTTTGATATTGAGCACTTTAAGACAAATCCTGCTTGCCTAAAATGACTTTCTACCAGTCAACTACAGAAAAAGAACTAGCAATTTCGGCACCATAAACCCTTGCAACAATACTATATTATACTATATACTATACTCTATGACCAACACAACTGAATTAAGTGATAAGATTCTCCACATTAATTCTATTAACGCCCTATTCTTACCTTTTGATATTGAGCACTTTAAGACAAAAACCTGCTTGCCTAAAATGACTTTCTAACAGTCAACTAAAGAAAAAGAACTAGCAATCTCGGCACCATAAACCCTTGCAACAATACTATATTATACTATATACTATACTCTATGACCAACACCACTGAATTAAGTGATAAGATTCTCCACATTAATTCTATTAATGCCCTATTCTTACCTTTTGATATTGAGCACTTTAAGACAAAAACCTGCTTGCCTAAAATGACTTTCTACCAGTCAACTACAGAAAAAGAACTAGCAATTTCGGCACCATAAACCCTTGCAAAAATACTATACTATATACTATATACTATACTCTATGACCAACACCACTGAATTAAGTGATAAGATTCTCCACATTAATTCTATTAACGCCCTATTCTTACCTTTTGATATTGAACACTTTAAGACAAAAACCTGCTTGCCTAAAATGACTTTCTACCAGTCAACTACAGAAAAAGAACTAGCAATCTCGGCACCATAAAACCTTGCAACAATACTATATTATACTATATACTATACTCTATGACCAACACCACTGAATTAAGTGATAAGATTCTCCACATTAATTCTATTAATGCCCTATTCTTACCTTTTGATATTGAGCACTTTAAGACAAAAACCTGCTCGCCTAAAATGACTTTCTACCAGTCAACTACAGAAAAAGAACTAGCAATTTCGGCACCATAAACCCTTGCAAAAATACTATACTATATACTATATACTATACTCTATGACCAACACCACTGAATTAAGTGATAAGATTCTCCACATTAATTCTATTAACGCCCTATTCTTACCTTTTGATATTGAACACTTTAAGACAAAAACCTGCTTGCCTAAAATGACTTTCTACCAGTCAACTACAGAAAAAGAACTAGCAATCTCGGCACCATAAAACCTTGCAACAATACTATATTATACTATATACTATACTCTATGACCAACACCACTGAATTAAGTGATAAGATTCTCCACATTAATTCTATTAATGCCCTATTCTTACCTTTTGATATTGAGCACTTTAAGACAAAAACCTGCTTGCCTAAAATGACTTTCTACCAGTCAACTACAGAAAAAGAACTAGCAATCTCGGCACCATAAACCCTTGCACCAATACTATATTATACTATATACTATACTCTATGACCAACACCACTGAATTAAGTGATAAGATTCTCCACATTAATTCTATTAACGCCCTATTCTTACCTTTTGATATTGAGCACTTTAAGACAAAAACCTGCTTGCCTAAAATGACTTTCTACCAGTCAACTACAGAAAAAGAACTAGCAATTTCGGCACCATAAACCCTTGCAACAATACTATATTATACTATATACTATACTCTATGACCAACACCACTGAATTAAGTGATAAGATTCTCCACATTAATTCTATTAACGCCCTATTCTTACCTTTTGATATTGAGCACTTTAAGACAAAAACCTGCTTGCCTAAAATGACTTTCTACCAGTCAACTAAAGAAAAAGAACTAGCAATCTCGGCACCATAAACCCTTGCAACAATACTATATTATACTATATACTATACTCTATGACCAACACCACTGAATTAGTTGATAAGATTCTCCACATTAATTCTATTAACGCCCTATTCTTACCTTTTGATATTGAGCACTTTAAGACAAAAACCTGCTTGCCTAAAATGACTTTCTACCAGTCAACTACAGAAAAAGAACTAGCAATTTCGGCACCATAAACCCTTGCAACAATACTATATTATACTATATACTATACTCTATGACCAACACCACTGAATTAAGTGATAAGATTCTCCACATTAATTCTATTAATGCCCTATTCTTACCTTTTGATATTGAGCACTTTAAGACAAAAACCTGCTTGCCTAAAATGACTTTCTACCAGTCAACTACAGAAAAAGAACTAGCAATTTCGGCACCATAAACCCTTGCAACAATACTATATTATACTATATACTATACTCTATGACCAACACCACTGAATTAAGTGATAAGATTCTCCACATTAATTCAATTATGCCCTATTCTTACCTTTTGATATTGAACACTTAAAGACAAAAACCTGCTTGCCTAAAATGACTTTCTACCAGTCAACTACAGAAAAAGAACTAGCAATCTCGGCACCATAAACCCTTGCAACAATACTATATTATACTATATACTATACTCTATGACCAACACCACTGAATTAAGTGATAAGATTCTCCACATTAATTCTATTAATGCCCTATTCTTACCTTTTGATATTGAGCACTTTAAGACAAAAACCTGCTTGCCTAAAATGACTTTCTACCAGTCAACTACAGAAAAAGAACTAGCAATCTCGGCACCATAAACCCTTGCAACAATACTATATTATACTATATACTATACTCTATGACCAACACCACTGAATTAAGTGATAAGATTCTCCACATTAATTCTATTAATGCCCTATTCTTACCTTTTGATATTGAGCACTTTAAGACAAAAACCTGCTTGCCTAAAATGACTTTCTACCAGTCAACTACAGAAAAAGATCTAGCAATCTCGGCACCATAAACCCTTGCAACAATACTATATTATATTATATACTATACTCTATGACCAACACCACTGAATTAAGTGATAAGATTCTCCACATTAATTCAATTAACGCCCTATTCTTACCTTTTGATATTGAACACTTTAAGACAAAAACCTGCTTGCCTAAAATGACTTTCTACCAGTCAACTACAGAAAAAGAACTAGCAATCTCGGCACCATAAACCCTTGCAACAATACTATATTATACTATATACTATACTCTATGACCACCACCACTGAATTAAGTGATAAGATTCTCCACATTAATTCTATTAATGCCCTATTCTTACCTTTTGATATTGAGCACTTTAAGACAAAAACCTGCTTGCCTAAAATGACTTTCTACCAGTCAACTACAGAAAAAGAACTAGCAATCTCGGCACCATAAACCCTTGCAACAATACTATATTATACTATATACTATACTCTATGACCAACACCACTGAATTAAGTGATAAGATTCTCCACATTAATTCTATTAACGCCCTATTCTTACCTTTTGATATTGAGCACTTTAAGACAAATCCTGCTTGCCTAAAATGACTTTCTACCAGTCAACTACAGAAAAAGAACTAGCAATTTCGGCACCATAAACCCTTGCAACAATACTATATTATACTATATACTATACTCTATGACCAACACAACTGAATTAAGTGATAAGATTCTCCACATTAATTCTATTAACGCCCTATTCTTACCTTTTGATATTGAGCACTTTAAGACAAAAACCTGCTTGCCTAAAATGACTTTCTAACAGTCAACTAAAGAAAAAGAACTAGCAATCTCGGCACCATAAACCCTTGCAACAATACTATATTATACTATATACTATACTCTATGACCAACACCACTGAATTAAGTGATAAGATTCTCCACATTAATTCTATTAATGCCCTATTCTTACCTTTTGATATTGAGCACTTTAAGACAAAAACCTGCTCGCCTAAAATGACTTTCTACCAGTCAACTACAGAAAAAGAACTAGCAATTTCGGCACCATAAACCCTTGCAAAAATACTATACTATATACTATATACTATACTCTATGACCAACACCACTGAATTAAGTGATAAGATTCTCCACATTAATTCTATTAACGCCCTATTCTTACCTTTTGATATTGAACACTTTAAGACAAAAACCTGCTTGCCTAAAATGACTTTCTACCAGTCAACTACAGAAAAAGAACTAGCAATCTCGGCACCATAAAACCTTGCAACAATACTATATTATACTATATACTATACTCTATGACCAACACCACTGAATTAAGTGATAAGATTCTCCACATTAATTCTATTAATGCCCTATTCTTACCTTTTGATATTGAGCACTTTAAGACAAAAACCTGCTTGCCTAAAATGACTTTCTACCAGTCAACTACAGAAAAAGAACTAGCAATCTCGGCACCATAAACCCTTGCACCAATACTATATTATACTATATACTATACTCTATGACCAACACCACTGAATTAAGTGATAAGATTCTCCACATTAATTCTATTAACGCCCTATTCTTACCTTTTGATATTGAGCACTTTAAGACAAAAACCTGCTTGCCTAAAATGACTTTCTACCAGTCAACTAAAGAAAAAGAACTAGCAATTTCGGCACCATAAACCCTTGCAACAATACTATATTATACTATATACTATACTCTATGACCAACACCACTGAATTAAGTGATAAGATTCTCCACATTAATTCTATTAACGCCCTATTCTTACCTTTTGATATTGAGCACTTTAAGACAAAAACCTGCTTGCCTAAAATGACTTTCTACCAGTCAACTAAAGAAAAAGAACTAGCAATCTCGGCACCATAAACCCTTGCAACAATACTATATTATACTATATACTATACTCTATGACCAACACCACTGAATTAAGTGATAAGTTTCTCCACATTAATTCTATTAATGCCCTATTCTTACCTTTTGATATTGAGCACTTTAAGACAAAAACCTGCTCGCCTAAAATGACTTTCTACCAGTCAACTACAGAAAAAGAACTAGCAATTTCGGCACCATAAACCCTTGCAACAATACTATATTATACTATATACTATACTCTATGACCAACACCACTGAATTAGTTGATAAGATTCTCCACATTAATTCTATTAACGCCCTATTCTTACCTTTTGATATTGAGCACTTTAAGACAAAAACCTGCTTGCCTAAAATGACTTTCTACCAGTCAACTACAGAAAAAGAACTAGCAATCTCGGCACCATAAACCCTTGCAACAATACTATATTATACTATATACTATACTCTATGACCAACACCACTGAATTAAGTGATAAGATTCTCCACATTAATTCTATTAATGCCCTATTCTTACCTTTTGATATTGAGCACTTTAAGACAAAAACCTGCTTGCCTAAAATGACTTTCTACCAGTCAACTACAGAAAAAGATCTAGCAATCTCGGCACCATAAACCCTTGCAACAATACTATATTATACTATATACTATACTCTATGACCAACACCACTGAATT
Organism: Acanthosepion esculentum; assembly: GCA_964036315.1. NCBI lineage: Eukaryota > Metazoa > Mollusca > Cephalopoda > Sepiida > Sepiidae > Acanthosepion > Acanthosepion esculentum. The sequence goes on along the minus strand of OZ038483.1, from coordinate 9,770,018 downwards.
AAGTGATAAGATTCTCCACATTAATTCAATTAACGCCCTATTCTTACCTTTTGATATTGAACACTTTAAGACAAAAACCTGCTTGCCTAAAATGACTTTCTACCAGTCAACTACAGAAAAAGAACTAGCAATCTCGGCACCATAAACCCTTGCAACAATACTATATTATACTATATACTATACTCTATGACCACCACCACTGAATTAAGTGATAAGATTCTCCACATTAATTCTATTAATGCCCTATTCTTACCTTTTGATATTGAGCACTTTAAGACAAAAACCTGCTTGCCTAAAATGACTTTCTACCAGTCAACTACAGAAAAAGAACTAGCAATCTCGGCACCATAAACCCTTGCAACAATACTATATTATACTATATACTATACTCTATGACCAACACCACTGAATTAAGTGATAAGATTCTCCACATTAATTCTATTAACGCCCTATTCTTACCTTTTGATATTGAGCACTTTAAGACAAATCCTGCTTGCCTAAAATGACTTTCTACCAGTCAACTACAGAAAAAGAACTAGCAATTTCGGCACCATAAACCCTTGCAACAATACTATATTATACTATATACTATACTCTATGACCAACACAACTGAATTAAGTGATAAGATTCTCCACATTAATTCTATTAACGCCCTATTCTTACCTTTTGATATTGAGCACTTTAAGACAAAAACCTGCTTGCCTAAAATGACTTTCTAACAGTCAACTAAAGAAAAAGAACTAGCAATCTCGGCACCATAAACCCTTGCAACAATACTATATTATACTATATACTATACTCTATGACCAACACCACTGAATTAAGTGATAAGATTCTCCACATTAATTCTATTAATGCCCTATTCTTACCTTTTGATATTGAGCACTTTAAGACAAAAACCTGCTCGCCTAAAATGACTTTCTACCAGTCAACTACAGAAAAAGAACTAGCAATTTCGGCACCATAAACCCTTGCAAAAATACTATACTATATACTATATACTATACTCTATGACCAACACCACTGAATTAAGTGATAAGATTCTCCACATTAATTCTATTAACGCCCTATTCTTACCTTTTGATATTGAACACTTTAAGACAAAAACCTGCTTGCCTAAAATGACTTTCTACCAGTCAACTACAGAAAAAGAACTAGCAATCTCGGCACCATAAAACCTTGCAACAATACTATATTATACTATATACTATACTCTATGACCAACACCACTGAATTAAGTGATAAGATTCTCCACATTAATTCTATTAATGCCCTATTCTTACCTTTTGATATTGAGCACTTTAAGACAAAAACCTGCTTGCCTAAAATGACTTTCTACCAGTCAACTACAGAAAAAGAACTAGCAATCTCGGCACCATAAACCCTTGCACCAATACTATATTATACTATATACTATACTCTATGACCAACACCACTGAATTAAGTGATAAGATTCTCCACATTAATTCTATTAACGCCCTATTCTTACCTTTTGATATTGAGCACTTTAAGACAAAAACCTGCTTGCCTAAAATGACTTTCTCCCAGTCAACTACAGAAAAAGAACTAGCAATTTCGGCACCATAAACCCTTGCAACAATACTATATTATACTATATACTATACTCTATGACCAACACCACTGAATTAAGTGATAAGATTCTCCACATTAATTCTATTAACGCCCTATTCTTACCTTTTGATATTGAGCACTTTAAGACAAAAACCTGCTTGCCTAAAATGACTTTCTACCAGTCAACTAAAGAAAAAGAACTAGCAATCTCGGCACCATAAACCCTTGCAACAATACTATATTATACTATATACTATACTCTATGACCAACACCACTGAATTAAGTGATAAGATTCTCCACATTAATTCTATTAATGCCCTATTCTTACCTTTTGATATTGAGCACTTTAAGACAAAAACCTGCTCGCCTAAAATGACTTTCTACCAGTCAACTACAGAAAAAGAACTAGCAATTTCGGCACCATAAACCCTTGCAAAAATACTATACTATATACTATATACTATACTCTTTGACCAACACCACTGAATTAAGTGATAAGATTCTCCACATTAATTCTATTAACGCCCTATTCTTACCTTTTGATATTGAACACTTTAAGACAAAAACCTGCTTGCCTAAAATGACTTTCTACCAGTCAACTACAGAAAAAGAACTAGCAATCTCGGCACCATAAACCCTTGCAACAATACTATATTATACTATATACTATACTCTATGACCAACACCACTGAATTAAGTGATAAGATTCTCCACATTAATTCTATTAATGCCCTATTCTTACCTTTTGATATTGAGCACTTTAAGACAAAAACCTGCTTGCCTAAAATGACTTTCTACCAGTCAACTACAGAAAAAGAACTAGCAATCTCGGCACCATAAACCCTTGCACCAATACTATATTATACTATATACTATACTCTATGACCAACACCACTGAATTAAGTGATAAGATTCTCCACATTAATTCTATTAACGCCCTATTCTTACCTTTTGATATTGAGCACTTTAAGACAAAAACCTGCTTGCCTAAAATGACTTTCTACCAGTCAACTACAGAAAAAGAACTAGCAATCTCGGCACCATAAACCCTTGCAACAATACTATATTATACTATATACTATACTCTATGACCAACACCACTGAATTAAGTGATAAGATTCTCCACATTAATTCTATTAATGCCCTATTCTTACCTTTTGATATTGAGCACTTTAAGACAAAAACCTGCTTGCCTAAAATGACTTTCTACCAGTCAACTACAGAAAAAGAACTAGCAATTTCGGCACCATAAACCCTTGCAACAATACTATACTATATACTATACTCTATGACCAACACCACTGAATTAAGTGATAAGATTCTCCACATTAATTCTATTAACGCCCTATTCTTACCTTTTGATATTGAGCACTTTAAGACAAAAACCTGCTTGCCTAAAATGACTTTCTACCAGTCAACTACAGAAAAAGAACTAGCAATCTCGGCACCATAAACCCTTGCAACAATACTATATTATACTATATACTATACTCTATGACCAACACCACTGAATTAAGTGATAAGATTCTCCACATTAATTCAATTAACGCCCTATTCTTACCTTTTGATATTGAACACTTTAAGACAAAAACCTGCTTGCCTAAAATGACTTCCTACCAGTCAACTACAGAAAAAGAACTAGCAATCTCGGCACCATAAACCCTTGCAACAATACTATATTATACTATATACTATACTCTATGACCAACACCACTGAATTAAGTGATAAGATTCTCCACATTAATTCTATTAATGCCCTATTCTTACCTTTTGATATTGAGCACTTTAAGACAAAAACCTGCTTGCCTAAAATGACTTTCTACCAGTCAACTACAGAAAAAGAACTAGCAATCTCGGCACCATAAACCCTTGCAACAATACTATATTATACTATATACTATACTCTATGACCAACACCACTGAATTAAGTGATAAGATTCTCCACATTAATTCAATTAACGCCCTATTCTTACCTTTTGATATTGAACACTTTAAGACAAAAACCTGCTTGCCTAAAATGACTTCCTACCAGTCAACTACAGAAAAAGAACTAGCAATCTCGGCACCATAAACCCTTGCAACAATACTATATTATACTATATACTATACTCTATGACCAACACCACTGAATTAAGTGATAAGATTCTCCACATTAATTCTATTAATGCCCTATTCTTACCTTTTGATATTGAGCACTTTAAGACAAAAACCTGCTTGCCTAAAATGACTTTCTACCAGTCAACTACAGAAAAAGAACTAGCAATCTCGGCACCATAAACCCTTGCAACAATACTATATTATACTATATACTATACTCTATGACCAACACCACTGAATTAAGTGATAAGATTCTCCACATTAATTCTATTAACGCCCTATTCTTACCTTTTGATATTGAGCACTTTAAGACAAAAACCTGCTTGCCTAAAATGACTTTCTACCAGTCAACTACAGAAAAAGAACTAGCAATTTCGGCACCATAAACCCTTGCAACAATACTATATTATACTATATACTATACTCTATGACCAACACCACTGAATTAAGTGATAAGATTCTCCACATTAATTCTATTAACGCCCTATTCTTACCTTTTGATATTGAGCACTTTAAGACAAAAACCTGCTTGCCTAAAATGACTTTCTACCAGTCAACTAAAGAAAAAGAACTAGCAATCTCGGCACCATAAACCCTTGCAACAATACTATATTATACTATATACTATACTCTATGACCAACACCACTGAATTAAGTGATAAGATTCTCCACATTAATTCTATTAATGCCCTATTCTTACCTTTTGATATTGAGCACTTTAAGACAAAAACCTGCTCGCCTAAAATGACTTTCTACCAGTCAACTACAGAAAAAGAACTAGCAATTTCGGCACCATAAACCCTTGCAAAAATACTATACTATATACTATATACTATACTCTATGACCAACACCACTGAATTAAGTGATAAGATTCTCCACATTAATTCTATTAACGCCCTATTCTTACCTTTTGATATTGAACACTTTAAGACAAAAACCTGCTTGCCTAAAATGACTTTCTACCAGTCAACTACAGAAAAAGAACTAGCAATCTCGGCACCATAAACCCTTGCAACAATACTATATTATACTATATACTATACTCTATGACCAACACCACTGAATTAAGTGATAAGATTCTCCACATTAATTCTATTAATGCCCTATTCTTACCTTTTGATATTGAGCACTTTAAGACAAAAACCTGCTTGCCTAAAATGACTTTCTACCAGTCAACTACAGAAAAAGAACTAGCAATCTCGGCACCATAAACCCTTGCACCAATACTATATTATACTATATACTATACTCTATGACCAACACCACTGAATTAAGTGATAAGATTCTCCACATTAATTCTATTAACGCCCTATTCTTACCTTTTGATATTGAGCACTTTAAGACAAAAACCTGCTTGCCTAAAATGACTTTCTACCAGTCAACTACAGAAAAAGAACTAGCAATTTCGGCACCATAAACCCTTGCAACAATACTATATTATACTATATACTATACTCTATGACCAACACCACTGAATTAAGTGATAAGATTCTCCACATTAATTCTATTAACGCCCTATTCTTACCTTTTGATATTGAGCACTTTAAGACAAAAACCTGCTTGCCTAAAATGACTTTCTACCAGTCAACTAAAGAAAAAGAACTAGCAATCTCGGCACCATAAACCCTTGCAACAATACTATATTATACTATATACTATACTCTATGACCAACACCACTGAATTAAGTGATAAGATTCTCCACATTAATTCTATTAATGCCCTATTCTTACCTTTTGATATTGAGCACTTTAAGACAAAAACCTGCTCGCCTAAAATGACTTTCTACCAGTCAACTACAGAAAAAGAACTAGCAATTTCGGCACCATAAACCCTTGCAAAAATACTATACTATATACTATATACTATACTCTTTGACCAACACCACTGAATTAAGTGATAAGATTCTCCACATTAATTCTATTAACGCCCTATTCTTACCTTTTGATATTGAGCACTTTAAGACAAAAACCTGCTTGCCTAAAATGACTTTCTACCAGTCAACTACAGAAAAAGAACTAGCAATCTCGGCACCATAAACCCTTGCACCAATACTATATTATACTATATACTATACTCTATGACCAACACCACTGAATTAAGTGATAAGATTCTCCACATTAATTCTATTAACGCCCTATTCTTACCTTTTGATATTGAGCACTTTAAGACAAAAACCTGCTTGCCTAAAATGACTTTCTACCAGTCAACTACAGAAAAAGAACTAGCAATCTCGGCACCATAAACCCTTGCAACAATACTATATTATACTATATACTATACTCTATGACCAACACCACTGAATTAAGTGATAAGATTCTCCACATTAATTCTATTAATGCCCTATTCTTACCTTTTGATATTGAGCACTTTAAGACAAAAACCTGCTTGCCTAAAATGACTTTCTACCAGTCAACTACAGAAAAAGAACTAGCAATTTCGGCACCATAAACCCTTGCAACAATACTATACTATATACTATACTCTATGACCAACACCACTGAATTAAGTGATAAGATTCTCCACATTAATTCTATTAACGCCCTATTCTTACCTTTTGATATTGAGCACTTTAAGACAAAAACCTGCTTGCCTAAAATGACTTTCTACCAGTCAACTACAGAAAAAGAACTAGCAATCTCGGCACCATAAACCCTTGCAACAATACTATATTATACTATATACTATACTCTATGACCAACACCACTGAATTAAGTGATAAGATTCTCCACATTAATTCAATTAACGCCCTATTCTTACCTTTTGATATTGAACACTTTAAGACAAAAACCTGCTTGCCTAAAATGACTTCCTACCAGTCAACTACAGAAAAAGAACTAGCAATCTCGGCACCATAAACCCTTGCAACAATACTATATTATACTATATACTATACTCTATGACCAACACCACTGAATTAAGTGATAAGATTCTCCACATTAATTCTATTAATGCCCTATTCTTACCTTTTGATATTGAGCACTTTAAGACAAAAACCTGCTTGCCTAAAATGACTTTCTACCAGTCAACTACAGAAAAAGAACTAGCAATCTCGGCACCATAAACCCTTGCAACAATACTATATTATACTATATACTATACTCTATGACCAACACCACTGAATTAAGTGATAAGATTCTCCACATTAATTCTATTAATGCCCTATTCTTACCTTTTGATATTGAGCACTTTAAGACAAAAACCTGCTTGCCTAAAATGACTTTCTACCAGTCAACTACAGAAAAAGAACTAGCAATCTCGGCACCATAAACCCTTGCAACAATACTATATTATACTATATACTATACTCTATGACCACACCACTGAATTAAGTGATAAGATTCTCCACATTAATTCTATTAACGCCCTATTCTTACCTTTTGATATTGAGCACTTTAAGACAAAAACCTGCTTGCCTAAAATGACTTTCTACCAGTCAACTACAGAAAAAGAACTAGCAATTTCGGCACCATAAACCCTTGCAACAATACTATATTATACTATATACTATACTCTATGACCAACACCACTGAATTAAGTGATAAGATTCTCCACATTAATTCTATTAACGCCCTATTCTTACCTTTTGATATTGAGCACTTTAAGACAAAAACCTGCTTGCCTAAAATGACTTTCTACCAGTCAACTAAAGAAAAAGAACTAGCAATCTCGGCACCATAAACCCTTGCAACAATACTATATTATACTATATACTATACTCTATGACCAACACCACTGAATTAAGTGATAAGATTCTCCACATTAATTCTATTAATGCCCTATTCTTACCTTTTGATATTGAGCACTTTAAGACAAAAACCTGCTCGCCTAAAATGACTTTCTACCAGTCAACTACAGAAAAAGAACTAGCAATTTCGGCACCATAAACCCTTGCAAAAATACTATACTATATACTATATACTATACTCTATGACCAACACCACTGAATTAAGTGATAAGATTCTCCACATTAATTCTATTAACGCCCTATTCTTACCTTTTGATATTGAACACTTTAAGACAAAAACCTGCTTGCCTAAAATGACTTTCTACCAGTCAACTACAGAAAAAGAACTAGCAATCTCGGCACCATAAACCCTTGCAACAATACTATATTATACTATATACTATACTCTATGACCAACACCACTGAATTAAGTGATAAGATTCTCCACATTAATTCTATTAATGCCCTATTCTTACCTTTTGATATTGAGCACTTTAAGACAAAAACCTGCTTGCCTAAAATGACTTTCTACCAGTCAACTACAGAAAAAGAACTAGCAATCTCGGCACCATAAACCCTTGCACCAATACTATATTATACTATATACTATACTCTATGACCAACACCACTGAATTAAGTGATAAGATTCTCCACATTAATTCTATTAACGCCCTATTCTTACCTTTTGATATTGAGCACTTTAAGACAAAAACCTGCTTGCCTAAAATGACTTTCTACCAGTCAACTACAGAAAAAGAACTAGCAATTTCGGCACCATAAACCCTTGCAACAATACTATATTATACTATATACTATACTCTATGACCAACACCACTGAATTAAGTGATAAGATTCTCCACATTAATTCTATTAACGCCCTATTCTTACCTTTTGATATTGAGCACTTTAAGACAAAAACCTGCTTGCCTAAAATGACTTTCTACCAGTCAACTAAAGAAAAAGAACTAGCAATCTCTGCACCATAAACCCTTGCAACAATACTATATTATACTATATACTATACTCTATGACCAACACCACTGAATTAAGTGATAAGATTCTCCACATTAATTCTATTAATGCCCTATTCTTACCTTTTGATATTGAGCACTTTAAGACAAAAACCTGCTCGACTAAAATGACTTTCTACCAGTCAACTACAGAAAAAGAACTAGCAATTTCGGCACCATAAACCCTTGCAAAAATACTATACTATATACTATATACTATACTCTATGACCAACACCACTGAATTAAGTGATAAGATTCTCCACATTAATTCTATTAACGCCCTATTCTTACCTTTTCATATTGAACACTTTAAGACAAAAACCTGCTTGCCTAAAATGACTTTCTACCAGTCAACTACAGAAAAAGAACTAGCAATCTCGGCACCATAAACCCTTGCAACAATACTATATTATACTATATACTATACTCTATGACCAACACCACTGAATTAAGTGATAAGATTCTCCACATTAATTCTATTAATGCCCTATTCTTACCTTTTGATATTGAGCACTTTAAGACAAAAACCTGCTTGCCTAAAATGACTTTCTACCAGTCAACTACAGAAAAAGAACTAGCAATCTCGGCACCATAAACCCTTGCACCAATACTATATTATACTATATACTATACTCTATGACCAACACCACTGAATTAAGTGATAAGATTCTCCACATTAATTCTATTAACGCCCTATTCTTACCTTTTGATATTGAGCACTTTAAGACAAAAACCTGCTTGCCTAAAATGACTTTCTACCAGTCAACTACAGAAAAAGAACTAGCAATCTCGGCACCATAAACCCTTGCAACAATACTATATTATACTATATACTATACTCTATGACCAACACCACTGAATTAGTTGATAAGATTCTCCACATTAATTCTATTAACGCCCTATTCTTACCTTTTGATATTGAGCACTTTAAGACAAAAACCTGCTTGCCTAAAATGACCTTCTACCAGTCAACTACAGAAAAAGAACTAGCAATGTCGGCACCATAAACTCTTGCAACAATACTATATTATACTATATACTATACTCTATGACCAACACCACTGAATTAAGTGATAAGATTCTCCACATTAATTCTATTAACGCCCTATTCTTACCTTTTGATATTGAGCACTTTAAGACAAAAACCTGCTTGCCTAAAATGACTTTCTACCAGTCAACTACAGAAAAAGAACTAGCAATCTCGGCACCATAAACCCTTGCAACAATACTATATTATACTATATACTATACTCTATGACCAACACCACTGAATTAGTTGATAAGATTCTCCACATTAATTCTATTAACGCCCTATTCTTACCTTTTGATATTGAGCACTTTAAGACAAAAACCTGCTTGCCTAAAATGACTTTCTACCAGTCAACTACAGAAAAAGAACTAGCAATGTCGGCACCATAAACTCTTGCAACAATACTATATTATACTATATACTATACTCTATGACCAACACCACTGAATTAAGTGATAAGATTCTCCACATTAATTCTATTAACGCCCTATTCTTACCTTTTGATATTGAGCACTTTAAGACAAAAACCTGCTTGCCTAAAATGACTTTCTACCAGTCAACTACAGAAAAAGAACTAGCAATCTCGGCACCATAAACCCTTGCAACAATACTATATTATACTATATACTATACTCTATGACCAACACCACTGAATTAAGTGATAAGATTCTCCACATTAATTCTATTAACGCCCTATTCTTACCTTTTGATATTGAGCACATTAAGACAAAAACCTACTTGCCTAAAATGACTTTCTACCTGTAACCTACAGAAAAAGAACCAGCTCATTTGTGTTACCTTCAGCATTCAGACTCTAGAGTTGCATAGATGGACCCTCCCGCCAAATCACTCCGTCCACTCATCAGAGGTATCATAAATTGACTGTTTGTATGTCATTTTTCTTTTATTTATACACTTTCCATAATGTGTATGTGTTCATGTGTATGCATGTGTGCATAGACATGCAGATGTACCCTCCTCTGTCTTACTTCTAATGGTATTATGGCGGATACATTGTATTTGAAATAGGTGCCTATTCATTAAATCTTGGTAAAGAAAATGTGTTTCACTTGGCATCTTCTTTACTAAGATGTCTTGAAAATGTGGTACAACAGACATAAATGCTTCTTTCACCCACAGATCAGTGCAAAACTCACATGACTGAAAAATTTAATTTGCTCTATTTTGTCATGGGTTGCTCTTTGAGTGGCTCTTGTATGCTGGGAGAAGGGTGATTTTATCAAGTAACCATCTTTGATTGGTTCCTAAAGAGGCTATAGAACCTAGTCTGTCCAGTTATTTAATCTATAGCTGGGGGAGAAGAGAGGGATTCATACATTACTCAAGTGAATGTAATGAATTTGGTTGGAATTTGAGCTCACCTCACAAATTTCTTATTCTGAACAGAAATACTTTTTTTTAATTGTTTCACTCCAAACAAATTGGTAATGCTACTAGACTGCAGAGGGTTAC
>OZ038483.1:9712334-9758907 GCA_964036315.1 Acanthosepion esculentum | reverse complement strand
AATTTGGTTGAGCTGTGTGTATGTGTGTGTGTGTGTGTATGAGTGAGAGAAAGAGAGAGGTCATTGTGACCTGCTGCTGGTCGAATGTAACCAGGAGGAAAAACACGCGCACACACACAAAGGAAATATTGTTTTTGCACGCTTTATTGTAGATTGTCTGATGGTATCAGATGATGTCTGGGATTAACTCTATAATAAGCCAGTGCTGATCGAACACAGACACGCGAAGCATTATAGAAGTTGAAACAGGGAGGGTGGCGTTGTTATGAATTGGGATCACTATCAAATGCTGCTCGAATATACATACTTCCATTTTTTTTCCCTTTTTAACATCCACATTATTTAGTAGTTTTTCACGAAACAATATTTTTTTTAAAAAGAAAATAAAGCTAAATTTTAAAATTGACTTCAATGACACATTACTGCGTAGTCTGCTCGTGTTAAGTTGCTTTTTATCTCATCAACAAACTTAGTTATGCACATTAGAAAATGTTTCATTGCTTCAGATATTTCGTGTACGCACTCAGAGTGTGTTTTCGAAAACCTTTTCATTTGTCTTAATTTCAGTCACCTGTTTAATACACTTTAAGGAACAGCCATTTCATTTATTTTGTTTCTTTCTTCCATTATTTCTCAGTGCTGTCTGTATCTCGTAAGAAAAAATACATCTGTAATTCAACAATTTCAAGATATCAGGAACATCATTATTATAAAGAAAATTGAGTAAATTCAAATTAGATACGAATGAATCTGCTAGTGAAGAAAAGGCCATATCAGAAAGAAAGAAAAACAAGTTTGACATGCTTTTTTTTTAAATTGAGATTAAGTTTGAGAGCCAGTGTAAGTAGCAAGTTGATGGAAGTGCCCACAAAATGTGTATGCTATGCATGTACGTGGGTAAAAAAGTTGCTTTCTTAGACTTCAGCTTAAAAGTCAGTTGTATTCAGACACATGTGCATTTCCCATAAATGCGCTAGGATAAAATATGCAGTATCTACATGCACTGATATTCCTCTGCGCGCGCGCACGCACGCACGCACGCACATGCATGTAGGCTTTTGAAATAGGACCAGTGTGATCAGCAGAGCTGGTGAAATGGGTTCTTCCATAGTGCATAGTAGTGCATTTACCAGAGATTATTTAAGTTACAATTAAGGAATTTTTAGCAAGTAAGTTTACTTCATATTTCTCCATTTTACTGTTTATATTTCCTTTTTATTTATTTTTATTTTTTGCCATTCTTTCTTGTTTATTCTTTTGGCATTTTGCAACAATACATCGTTCAATTTGTTTTGTTTTTTTGCTCATTTAGTTTTTCAACATACTTCTTACTTGATTTGGAAACTAAACTTTTCAAAAGTAACCACTACTACAATTACATGAAACAATCAACACACTGTCACTAGAGTTTTCTTTTTTTCTGGAGAAAATAAGTTATCTACATTTTTTTTACCTTGTTAACAAAAACAAATTTCCGTCACGAGTGATTCTTTAATTTTTTTTTAATTTCAAGTATCGTATTATTAATTAATGAGGAAGTCAAACGATTTTTCACGTATTCAATATGCTGACAGATTTTAGTTTTTTGTGACAAAAAAAATAATTTCTATTTCCTTTTTCTTACTAAAAACCGTGTCTAAGTTAGCAGGCATGTTTTCAGAACACAGTTGTTTTACATTAGTAGACTTAATTAAGTTTCACTTTTTAATGAAATTTTAACTTTGTTCTGCTGTTTTTATTTACTTATTTAGGTAATTGCGAAATATCAAAAGGTTTTCAATGCAATTTCTTTTTAGTTCTCCGTTTCATCTCATTAATTGCAAGTACTTAGAGCTACTGTCTTCTTGGATAACTTTAAATTTTAATTACATAGCGAAATATAGTATTTATTTTCTCCTTTGTAGTCTGTCTTCAGGAACTAACTAAAAAGTGAACATTTGAAAAGTTCTGCCTAACAAATTAAATTTTCGTAATCAAAGCACACAGATAAAGCTTAGAAACAATAAATCTGATCATGAGCTGATAGTAACGAAAACTTCCCTAGTTCAGTATCTGCTTAGGTTTAATTTTATAAGCAGAAAACTTTAAAATAAATCATTTTAATCGCTGGGTTCTGTTAATTACTATCAATGCGAACTTTCAACGTTTCAATTACTTTATTTGGAAGAAACTGGCTCACTAGGCTCCATATTTCCACGGGCTACCTGACACTAGAAATACTTTTTAAAATTTTGGAATTTGTTTCTCTCGTCCTTTCGCCAAATTGTTTTCATTTATTTTTGCATTACATACAAATATAAAAGCTTCTCTCTCTGCACAAAAACATTTTATAAATTTGCTAGAACAGCATCCATCAAGCTTAGTGTATTCAGGATAATAATTTTAATACCAAATAAATTATACTATTATTAATTTAAAGTGCATTTATTCAAAGAAGAGGCGGAAACAAATCTACTTTTTTTTTTACTTATTTATTTACGAGTGGATGCTGAAAAGTTATCGGCCCAGCCAAGAAGCACTTTCTCTTAAAAAAAATCTCTTTGGTCAGATTAAGAAGTGGGTTGGGTCGAGAACTTTTCAGCATTTACTCGTAATTGGCTGCAAGAACAGAAAGTTTTTTTCTTTTTTTCGTTTTTACAAATTGTACTTTTTAATTTTTCCATTTAATCTGTTTATTTAAATCAGCATTTTGCAGCTTCATTTCATATTTTATTTTCGTTGCTTAAAAATATTTTTATGATGAGTCTTTTTATATTCATCCTAGTGACAGAAGGGAAAAGATTTTATTAATTATTCTTGATTTTGCAGGCATTTTGGAAAACAGGAAATATGATGCCTCTGCTTTTCATTTTGAATGTTTGTTAATTTGAATGCTCTCTAAAATCTAATTATGGACACTTCTTACTTTCTCTTTCATCTTTTAAGAAGATTGTGTAATTTTTCTGATATTCTTTCTAGGTGTACATATGACAATATTGTCAGGTCTCAGCTTTATCCAAATGTTATGCACTCCTTTTCTTAAAGAAAACAACATAAACGAATGTAAATATCAATGAAATGAAACTATATAAAGTTACTGACTAATTAAAATATGCGAATTTTTTTTTTAACTTATGATTACTATTTGAATAAAAATAGCTACATTATAAAACAAGGAAGACTTGTGCAGTTATGTATCTTTACTCACTGATAAAGAATCCTTGTTTAAATTTTTATTTTAGAAATAGTCATTTTTTTCCTAAAAGAATTAGTTGTGAGTAGGCAAAACTGCTTGTTTTAATTGCTTTGTATGATCTTTGTGAGATCAAATCTTTAACATCTCATAAAAATTGAGTATTATTATTAACATGATGTTCGATTAGATATTATGTTCAAGTTTTCCTCTATCCCATCTGAGAATTATAAATCTGAATGTGTCATGGTTTTTGAGTAGGCATTGGTATTTGCACATGTTACACTGCCTGTGAGTCAATCCACTCAACTTACTCAAAATATTACATTGAATTCAATATAACCTATTTTCTACTTTTTTCAACATAATTAATCCTTTGAGAAAAATTACTTGTTTTATGTCAATTCAACGTTAACCTATCATTAATAAGAAAGTTAACCAGTGTTGAAAAAACACAAGACAGACAGTTTTTTTTTTATTCTTTTTTTTAATCAACTTTTCCAATTTGCATTGTCACTGGATGTAAGTACAATACTGAGTTAGTATAAATTGTGGATAATAAAAAATTATTTAAAATTTATCATTGATTATTTAAAAGTTTTGAAATTGATTATTGAGAGTGAAACTTAGAATGCAGAGTAAAAGATTTTTTTTTTGACTGATAGAAAATATTTTAAAAGTGAATTATTTGGGATAAAAAATATGATCGATAACTTTTCTCTTTCAAAATGCAGCTGCATGTTATCTTGCTTGAGAAAAGCTCCATTTGTTTGGACAGGTTTAAGCATAGATAATAATAGTTATTAACATTATAAATCTCTTATTCTCTGCTAAAGTTATTGAAGGACATTCAGGTTATACTAGTAAGAACTTTGAACCAAAAATTGATTTTTGGAATAAATATTTTTAATGAAAAATGTTGAAAATTGTTTCTATAAAATCTTTTCCAAGTGGCAACCATGAACTTTTTAAGCACAATACAAAGTACCATAGGTATTGTGGTTTGAAAAACAAATTACCCATAATGGTTTTAAGATAATTACACAAATCGATGAGTAATAATAACACATGGCTCAGAGATTGAAAAAATTTAATAATATTTGTTTGATGCTGTTTTGTTTTTCTTTACCTTGTGAAAATTTAAATGTTTTCTTTTGATTCACTGTTAAAGAAATTTACAAATGTTTCATAAAATCATTTAAAATTATCTAAGTGATAGTAAATTTAAAAATTGAGCAAAAATACATTTTGTACTTTATAAATGTAGAGTGTTCGTTTTCATTTTTATTAAATTGAAAAGTAGCCTACAAGAAAAAACTAATTTTTTTTTAACTTATAAACTTTAAAATTTAATATGTTAAATATAACACTAGGGTACTATTTCCAGTTTAACATTTTACTGTTGTTATTAATAGGACTGCTAAAAAAGAGTAGTAGATAAAAACAAATTTTATACCATTAAATCAGTAAGGTTTGTATAATTTGTCAGAAGTATATTTCGGAAATTTTTCTGAAGATCTTATTGTTGACTTAGTCAATCATAAAGAAATTTGAAGCATTCTTACTTTGGCTTTTATAACATGGGACTGGTTTTTTATAGATTTTTCTCCAATAAAGTGATAATTCAGTTTTTTGTATGGAGTTCCTCAAAGAAAGAAAAAAATGTTAAAAAATAATGTTCTGTATACCTTGATTCAGTCAAATATGGAAAATGCTGGGTAACTTAACAGTCCTCTATTCAAATTGCCTGAAATTTCGGGTTGCACGTCATAAGCATTTATTGGTTTGTATTTTCTCTTGATTAATTTCTAAATTTTATGAATAATTTTTATAATGAAATTTGAGCCTTTTTTGCAATTCAGAAAAGCTCCATACAGAACCTTGTAACACTTGAAAAAAATTGCTGCCTATTTTCATTAAAACAAAAAAGTTTCATACTTTGTAATGAAATAGTGAAAAAAGGTTTTCTTTACTCTTTGCTTATTACCTTATGATATTCATAGAAATGGAAAAATTGTTTCAAATTAAGATAAAGGTAATAACTGTTAGACCACAGCGATTTTTAGTCATTGAAATTATTAAATTATCCTCTGCATAAAACTATAATGAACATATTTTCAGAAAACGACAGTCACATTAGAAAGAAATGCAATGTTGAGAACTTTTTTAAAACCAGGGCTTGAGAAATAACATCTTTTTAAAAAAATGGCTTTCTACAAAGCACATAGCATTTAAGCATACTTAATTTCCAAAAGGATTATATCATTGTAAGATTAGCTATAAAAACAAAATGGAAATGTTATTTTACAATAAACAAGTATATAAAAGTTATTTTTTATTAGCAAAACATCTCATGATTCTTTTCATATCTCATAAAACTATACTTATTTTTCTATGCTTAGTAAATAAATGTGTTATCAAGAAATGTCAACTGATGTATTTTTGTAAATGGCACATTACAAGGAAGAGTAACAATTAAGAAAAATAAATGATGAAAGTTTTGTCATAATTGTTATTGAAATTTTAGGGCAAATGCTGTTGATGAACTCAAATGCCTTCATACACTCTTATATATCTAGATCAAGTTTTATATAAATATGTTGTATGGAAGTTTATGGTATCTGAAGTTGTTCTTGGTTAGAAAATAGCATTTGGCAGATTTTGTATCAGATTAAAATAATTATTTTAAAAAATGATGCAATTTATATATTTATTAATACTGAAATTTACTATCACTTAGATAATTTTAAATGATTTTATGAAACATTTTCACCTTATTTTGTTTAATTTTTTTTTCTGTTAATTTATCAGTGCTGCTCTTTAAGTCCAACATTTATTCGTGCCTATTAAAGTGGACTAAATTCCAGAAGTTTTTTAACTACTTGAAACCTTTTTACTTAGGTTAGTAAATGTATTTCTAATATATGTATGTTTTTAAAAAAACTTTTCAAATGTATTTTAAACAGTACTTTCAATATCATAAAACCTCCCAGATCTTTCAGTCCTCAAAATATGTTTATATTACTTTAGGAAAAAAATGTTTACTATGTAGTCAAATTAAACATGTAAAACCTCTGTGAAATCCAATTGAATATTTGGTAAAGTTTAAGAACATTTTAAGTAATCATTACTTTTTAATTGTACATAGGATGCTGCTAAGAAATGCTAATTCCTACATGACTGTTTTGCTGCTGCTGTTGTTGTTGTTGCTGCTGCAATGGCATTTAGAACATAGGTCAGGGACTGCTGTACTTTATAATAGTATATCATGGATATCTCTGTCAGCACTGGTGATACTGATGATTTGTCCTATTTCACTTTGTTCATTTTTCTGTCTATAAATTTTTTTGTTTCTCTCTCTCTCTCTCTCGGCTGCAGTCAACTGCTAGTGCTAGGGTGTTATCTTTCCACCTGCGCCTGCTTACTTGCACTTCTCTCAGCTACTTGTCCATCCCACCAAATGTTGTTCTCGGCTGAAGCTTGTAGTAATGTACTAAATGAATTGGTTAATATGTACAATACTTGTAATTTGAAACTGCATGCAAGTTATTTAATTTAAAATAAGAACATTTGATATTAATAAACTTGGAGTATGTATTCTACTTATTGGTTTGTTTTAATTCCTTTGTAAAGATGTCATTTTTAAATAAACTACTGAATATGCTTTACTTAAAATACTAAGCTTTTTGTATATAATTTCTCATTGTATAAAGCATCACTTACCTTACACTTTCAGAACTAAATTTACCTAATTTAAAAATGAAAAATACACTTTTCACACTATACCCTCTTCCTCCAAGAAATAGTACCAAGTGTTATATATAGTTTTCCAAATTAAACTGCATTATAGAAAACCAAGCAAGCTTTGCAAATTCTGAAATAGTTATTAGGTATAATCTTGTGGAAATCAATTATGTAGTTATTATCATTCGACATTGGCTGATAAATTTTTTTTTTTTTCTTTACCTCCAATCATCTCTTTTATTTTAAATAATTTGAATTAGAAAACATTGATATTCATTAATTAGAATATATTTAATGTCTGGTTTGGCCAGGTTTTATCATACCTTTATTAAAGTATTATTGATGAAAGAACTCATAATGAACAAATAGTTACTTTTCCAAATACTAGTTTTAATAGGAATTATGAAAATCTAGATCATTGTTATTTGATTGGCTATTGCTGGATTTCTTGAACACTTCAACAGAAGGATTTAAAAATAGAGTTGTTTCAACTGCTGAATCATTATATTATAAATTTAGCAAATCTGCTAGTATCTCAAATCAGTTTAAATTATTTCTCAGATTTTCTGAATTTTTCTATGCTAAGAATATTGTACCTTTTTAGATAATTGACTTTTAACAATTAGTATATCAATTTACTAGTTAAAATATGTATAACATACTGTAAACTTGGACTAAGAAAAAAATCAATTCTTGTTCAATCAATGAATGTTTCAATCTTTGAAGCATGTTAAAATTTCAAATCAAGTGCAGTGCCGGTTTTAGTTACCATATTGTACTTTGGTCTCTTATTTGAATTCCATGGAGTAAATCTAAGTTAGCAAAAGTGAATAGTCTTAAATATAGAAATTAAATTTGGGCACACAAGAAAGCAGAGGAAGTGCATAGGCTGCACATAGGATTATTTCCATTTTAGTTGGATATTTAGAGTTATGTCCCTTGTTGAAGCTAATATCTTTTTGAAATGATATAAATGTTGAAGGGTATTTGTCTTTATGGATTAGAACTAGAAAACAGAAAGAGAAATAAAGGGAAAGTACTATAAATTGCTTAGGTAAAGTTTGGTTCTGATATTAAAATCTTACAGAAATATAATGAATCTAACTTATTCCTATTTTGAGAATATTTTTTATTATTCTCTTGGACAAATGATAAATATAAAACTTTAAATCATTTTTAGATCATTAGAACATGAACTTAAACAATCCTAAAGTATCAGAATTCATTGTTAATATACTTGAAAGAAAATAAAAATTGAATAAGAAAAGAGATATAATTAATCCCCATTTCTAATATCTACTTCAGTAAATACAGAAAAGCTTTCATCTTTGAAAAGAATTTTGTACTGCACTTACAATTTTTATGTGAGCCAATTTGAGAAGAATTTGCCAATCATCAGATTAATTGATTCGTAAGAGAAATCACTTGTCATTTAATGGTAATTGTAAACTAAATATAGCAGTATATTGTGAGGAGGCAAACTTGTTTTTCAATTAGCAGGTAAATATTTAAGAATAAGAATCTTAAGTACTCAAGTGATTAAATCTGTTTGCTTTCAAAATAAGTAAAACCTTTAACATTTTTTTAAAGAATTTACCAGTTTATATATTATGTGTTTATTGATATCCAAATTCCCTATTGACTGGCACTTTGTTTACAGTTTAAGAGGGTATATTTGATGCAGTAGTAATATAATGAAAATTACAATTATTTGAAGATAGTTATTGTGGTTAAGTAGTAATTATTAAAGGTTATAATCATGACCACTAAGATGAACACTAATAGTAATGCTCATGACAACCTATATAAGCTTTCTTTTCAGATCTACTTTAATGATTCATAACAGTAATAAGCACAAGAGAAAAAGAAATTGTGAATCAATACTCAAAATGTTAAAGTTCATTTACATTTCAAAACTAAAAAAATATTTATAACATCTTTTCAGAAATTAAAAAAAATCATGCATATCTGCTGTTTGAAGAAAGCCATTTCAAAATATTATTTCCCCTTACAGAACCTTTGATGAATGTTAAATAATTTTAGACTTGGTATATGCCCAATGCAATATCCTGAATTAATACCTGATAAGTTTAACACTGAATAATAAAAACAATCTTTGTTCATTGACTAGCATGCACACAAATAAGTGGATTTAAATTAATTAGGTTAACATGAAGAAAACATTTATCTGTTTATAAACAAACTCAACTTCAATAACATGAACAAAATTTTCTTAAATACTTAAGTTTCCCCCCACTTTAGCAGAAACAAAAAGAACATTATAGAGGCTTTTGAGTTGATAAAAAATGAATAAAGCTTTGATTTGAATAGCAGATGTCGTTTAATAATAAGCTTTAATCCACTGTCCTGAATTTATAGAATACAATGACTATAGTGGAAATGGTCAAGTTTCGGTGGTAGGAAATTCAGATTCATTTGAATAACAAGAAGTTAAGTAATCTTGTTGAATTCCAAAGGATATTCCCTGTAGAATACTCATGTATAGTCTCTACATCTACAAGGCGTAATAAGTTTATTATAGACCCCTTAACTTTCCATGTTAATCCGTGTCCTTTAAAAATAGTGATGGATTTATGAACTGTGACTGAAAAACTTGTGAGAATCCTATGAAAATTGATTTTATTTATTAAAAATTATTTCCATTGGAAACATGATATTGTTTAATTTACCTTTAAAGCAAAAATAAGTTGTGACATTCTTCTCTCTTCAGGAAACTATTTTCTGTGTTAAATATATTCATTTAAACGTGATTAAATTGGCAGTAAGAGTGACAATCTGAATGTTTTTGTGGCAATGTAGCTGAGATTTATATAAATTAATGCAAAATAGAAAAGTAACATGAAAATCAGGTGTTTTAAGAAAGGAGAAAAAGAAAAATTATGTTTCTATGTAATTCCTGTGAACATATCCCTAATTATAACTGGTCATATAATGTAAAAAATTATTTAATACCAAAAGTACTCGGAAGAATCTCTTATAAAATGTAACCTTTTTTCCTTGCAGTATTTCTATTTATGTATTGGAAATATAGCCATATTGCCTTTTTTTATTTTGTGATATGATTTCATCAAAACTGTATGTTTAGCTTTGCAGAAATAATAACTTTTCAAAGAAAAATTTACTTTTCTCCTATCTCATGAACATATATATTTTATGCTCTTGCAGTTAAAAAAGAACAGCAAAAGATTAAAGCAAGAAAAGAAAATTTCATCTTTGACAACATTGTGCCTTATGCATACTTAAAAATTTGCTGGCCTATAAATAAACTTTGTAAAAATTACAAAAAAATTTCCTTAGATATATTAGTTCCTTTAGCCCCCTGAAAGTTGCCCAAAAATGTAAGTGGTATAACCTTATTTTGTTGAAGGGAATATCAATTATCTGGTGAATGTGGACATTTTAGCATGTGAAAGTCTTTGACTGATTTGTAGACAGTTTTTACAATATATATGGAATCCACCCACTGCCTTTTTCTTTTTTTTGGAAACAAAGGATTTGCTTACAACTAAAGTGATCCAAATAAACAATTTCTTTCAAACTTTGCACTATTTAATGATTATTTATGATTAACTTAAAAAAAATACTTACCTAGATACACAGTAAGTGGATTCAAAAATGAATTTGTAATCAAGACAATAAAAATGATTATCATGTTACCAAATTTATTATTCTTAAAACATTTAAAAAATCAAATGTTGAATTTGTATCTGAAAAAGATACTTTATTTTTACATCTGCCAGTTAATAACAAATTTGCTGTAGTAAATTTTAAAAAGTATACTTCATGTGGAAATTTTCCACATTACTTTAAAAATAATTTTAACTTATTTTATTACAATATACAAAAAGGTAATTGGTTTTAAAATAATATTTGGAATAATATAAAATAATAAAAGCAACATTAATTTAAGATGCAAAGTCAACTCTTACTACTGTATATTTAAATATAGATATATTTATATATAATATTCTGTCCAACTAATGTCAGCCATGCATATAATAAAAGCTACTTGAATTTCATCTCAAACAAATGTTGCCCACTCTGCACTTTATGCACAGTGTAACATTAACAAATATATAAGCAAAGTCAGAGTGACCTCCAGATATTCATTTACTTAGACTATTTCCTTACAAATTCTCATGCATAGTCATGCCAGATTTTTAAATTTTTCATAAAAGTGCAATATAATTTTTTATTCTCATGTTAACAGTTTGGTTTTGTTACCTAACACGTATTTAATTTTGGACTTCTATTTGTATTGAATTCATAGAATTCTTTGAAAACTTATCTTAATTTACTCATTTTATTTTTTTTCTGATTCCTATCATTTTTTATTTAAACTTTATAACAATTGTTAGGTTTCTTTAAGGTTAAATATAATAATAGTAATATAAATGTTGTAATTGATCCAAATGTTTTGAGGAAATATCTGCTTATATGCTTATTTAGAGAAAACTTTGACTTTTATATTTTATTGAATGTCTTTTTTGTTCAAAGTTCTATTAAATTGAGATTTCAAATTTTCTGCCTATAATAATGTCCATAAAAGATTTCTAAAAATGAGTCAGGAATTTTCTGTTATTAATTAGATAAATACTTATGGAAGCTTCTTTTTCCCATTTTGACAATGAGCTGACTAAGCTAAATGGAAATGTGTGACTAGATTAAATGCAGACCTCTATGAGTGATTAATGTTCTAATTTCTATTTAATAAAACAATTATTATTTTTGATGCTGCTGTTTCATGATGCCAATCGTGTTTGCAATATATACTTGTACTTAAAAATTAATTTGCTTTGGCTGAAGAAATATCGCTTCTAATGTGTAAACATTTTATAGGAACTTCACTTGGTGACTTGTAATTAAAGCAGATCTGTTGCCATATATCAGTTCAGTATCTTAAATTGATGTCATCATTGAGTTAGACAAGGCCTATTCAGAAAAAAGAAAGACATAATGAGATGGTCAAGTAATAGAAATGGAAATATCTATTTTCAGGATAACATTTCAGTTTACTAAGCAATTGTTGGTTAAACTATGTATAAAGAAGTAAATATATATTTTTACTTTTTCTAAGCAGTAGTTGAAGGTAAATGTTTCCTGTGTATTAAAAAAATATTACATGTATTCTTAATTGTGAAAAAATGTCCTTATAATTCATCACAAATAATATATGCACCCAAGCATCTTTTGAAATTGCTTTTACTAAAGTTTTAAATGCATGAAATATATGAGTGACCTAAAACTATTTTAAATGAAGGTTTGTACTATTGCCTTCTATTACTTCTCCTTCCCAGCATTGGGTTAAATAGCAGGGTAGACTATCTCATAATCATGAATGCTGTAACCTCTTAGGGTGGTAGGGGCACTCCATCTTATACAGCCATAACAGCAGTGATGTTTCATGGGCAAGACAGCCTGGTAGAGCCGAACCCTCTACAGACTGGTTTGAATTCTGAGTTTTCCTTCTCCTAGACTAGTTGTCAACCAAGGCTATAGGACCCAATTTGTCCTGCTATTTACCCATAGCTGGGAGTAGAAGAGATGGGGGGGGCATACCTTTCCCAAAGGTATTAGCACATAAGTGAATGTAATGAACTTGACTGGAAATTTGAACTCAGCCCTCCAATTCCTCAAAATCCAAGCCACTATCCATTTTTACTTCACCACGCCTTCTTCATAAGGCAGTCTAGAAGAAAGAGAAGTGTTAATTAAAAACTCTGGAAAAATCAATGGGTAACCACTCCATTATCTTTCCAAAGAAGGCATGACAGATAATAAAGAAAAGGAATCTGGTGAGCCATAATCGTCTATGCCCTGGAAAATTGTTTAAGCCATTATTTGTATAAATACTTTGCCAAATTGCAGGTAATTGTTTTTTGGGGTTTTTTTTTGTAAATATGTGTATCAACCTTTTAATTTTTTTATAAATGTATATCAGTAAAAAGGAATACTGATATTGATATAATTATAATAACTGGAGCGCAAGTTTAATTATGAAAGCCATCTTTCAAAAAGACTAACATGCCTTTTTATGTATTTTCTTTTTTATTCAAAATTAAATCTTAGCCACAAGAACATATCAGTCAGAAATTAACTGAAGTAAAAATACTCCTTTCTATTCTTATTTCTTTGTCACTTATTAAGTAATATATTATTAACTATACAAATTGACAATATACTTTTTCCTGGCAAGGATCCATACCAATAATATCTATCAAAATTCTTATTTCAAATGAAGAATATGTCCTCTACTTGTACATGTTACTTTTACACTGTGAACTATCTCTTGTGAATTTGTCATATGTAATAGATTTATAAAAGTTACTATCTTTTTAGCTAAATATATATCAATTATTAAATAGGCCTGGTAAAATAAAGGATTTGATTAGCTTCTTGCCATAAATTATTAACAAATGAAGGTTTAGTATATGTCTACATCACACTTGAGATAATTATTCATTTTATAGATTTTTACTTAGAAAAAAAAGCAAAATGCTGAAGACTTGTGAATTTTGTAGATGTCCCTATACTATTTTTGGCTTTGATTTTGTATGACTTTGAAAATAATAATGTTAATTGCAATTTAAAAAAAATGATTTCTCAATCAGTTTTCTCAAAATTTCTTGATTAATAAGTTAATAATTAAGTTAATATATGCTTGAAAATAAAATATGTCATTATTTTAATATCCTTAACATAAACTAAATTATGTTTAATTTACTGATGTCTATTTTGGAGCTTTATTTGGTGTGGTTATCTCAAGGTTCAATTTATTTATGGATTAAGTAAACTGTACCTCAAAACACTAGCTTATCAATTAGGAAGAAAAATTTAAAAATGAAAGTTATGAGGAGCTGTTACCTGAATCTTTAAAAGTCCATATCATATTTCTTAAGGAAATTCATAACAAATTGTTTTAAAGATCAGTTAGTATGTATGTATGTATGTATGTATGTATGTATGTATGTATATATATATATATATATATATATATATATATATATATATATATATATATATATATATATATATGTGTGTGTGTGTGTGTAATTAATAAACAATAAAATCCCAAATTACCTCATAGACCCCCTCTCATTATTCACACATGTTTCAGATCAGTAGTTAGTTAAATCTTGTGTGTAATGTTTATTTTTTTTAATATATTTGTAATTATTCCTTGTCACTTTTCTAATCATATTGTTAAAGGTCAGCATCAAATTTAAGATCGCTTTTGTGCAAGAATACCCTAAGGAAAGATATGCAACTTTTGGTTGAATAGTATGACTTGAAAGTGGGAAAATCATTATTCTCAAAAAAACTGTTACTGCAATATTCACTCTTACAATCTAAAATCTGTTTTGTCTTTAAATAACTCACAAAGGGTTAAGACTGTTAAAACAAATCAATCGGCCATATCATGAAATAAAGGAAATTAAGTTGGCATTATTTCAGCTTTTTGAAAAAACAAAAGATTGTTTTCTCCTGCTTTGTGAACTGTACAAGAAGAGATCCCATCATTAAAATGATTAAGTGAAATTCATTTACATGAAAAAGAGTGTTACTTGTTTTAATCAAAGTTAGTATTCAGTGAAGAACAAACTTGCTAACAATCTTTTTTTGTTATTATTCAACTGTATGATAAGGAAAATGTAATGTTTCTCTTTCTTTTCACTGCATCTAATCAAAATTACTTCTTTTTTCATGGTAGTCTCATTACACTGAAGATATTAAATCCACAAAGTAGTTAATAAAATGACTGGAATTTCAGATTTATTTTTTTGGTTATTTATTAGTGACATGTAATATTTAATTATTTTGCTTTTAAATGTTTGTGACATTATGTAAATGAAATTACAGGTCTCATTAATACTTTGGTCTCCACTTAAGATAGAGTTGTATTATTGATTCATTTTTCAGTTCTTACTGGGTGAACATTCTGTTCTGATGCAATATGCCTGTAGAAAAATGTGATGATGCTAGTAAAGCATGCTGTATAAAGCCAAGATGCAGAGAGGCTAACAACTGTTGGTATCCCACAAGAATGAGGTTCATAAATGAAAACTTAATACTAAAGACCTGCAGTTGAAAATTAATATTTTCATCACTAGATCAAATTTCATTTTGCTTGGAGGAACTTTCCCTGAATCAAACTATGATTTTTTATATACATCTATCTTAACATATGTATATTTATTAGTGTACATACAAATATATGCTTAAGTAAGACTTAGTAAATTTTTGTGTGTGTGTGTATATATATATAATATATATATAATATGCACATGTGTATCTCCTTGTCCTCATGAAAATGATAGTAATTAAAGTCATACTTGTGAAACAGCCTTTACAAAAAAATCCTAATACATTTCAATTGTATGATAATTGGTTAAATATTAGTACATGTTACTGTTCAGTTATGTCAATGTGTTTAAATTTAGATATAGCTCATGCAATATTACAAAAAAATGTAGGTTTTATTTTATATTTGTGCATTGTCTTGGTTGCACAAAACTTGTTTTAAATATCAAACCACCTATCTGCCTCTTTAAATTAGGTTCACTGCTTTTAATAGCAATTCTTTCTACTCATTTTTATGACTAGATCATTTATCTTTTGATTAGGTGCTAAAAGGAAATGTGTTTGGCTGTGAAAAATAGAATACTAGTATAAAATCTTTTATAAAGATTCATAACTGCTTTATTTTATAAAGCAATACCTTTAAAATGTATCAATTAAAAAACACATATTCCAAGCTGCATATTTTAGTTGAATTTGTTTCTTTAACATGTTATATCCTGATAGAATTTACTATCTTCAATTCTGACAATGTCTTGATTTTATAAATATTTTGATGTCAATGAAACTCATTAATCTCTACAGATTAAGTGATTATATAATTGATGTCTCTTATCTGAAAATCATTTCATAAGTAAATATGCCTGTCATTATATTTCAGAAGTATTTGTCTGATTTTTAGTGCCTGGACTTTCCATATCTGACTTCATTCCTTTTTAATGAAATTTTAATTTAAGCTTGGTTAGTGACTAATCATTACTTCAGTTCCAAATGATTAATCTTGAAATTAACATTTTTGCCATCTTGCAAGTAGTGATTTTTTTATGAAGAATTAAAAGGTCTTATGTCTTTAAAAAAAAAAAGAAAAAAAAAGAGAAATGGTTTTAAAACATAAAGATGATAAAAATTTTAAATTGTAAATAAATTTGAGTAAAATTCATTATTAAGTAATTAAAAATGTTGATATTTTAATATAATGGTTTGAAGAAAATTAGGAATTTTACCAAAAAAAACAGTTGATAGAAAAATGACTTCACTCAAGACTAAAATGAGATGTCCATTTTGGCAAATGAATAGTAACAAATAATGCCATCCTACTAATCAAGTAAAAATTCTTTAGTTAAAGATTCAAATTCTTAAAGAAGAAATAAATCAAATATTAAAAAGAAAAAAAAATTGACTGTCTGGAAATATATGCATGAAAAGTTAATTTTAAATAACTTGACTAACAATGAACAGAGTATTTTTTTTGCATCAATAAGGTAAATCTGTATGTTAGCACCAACATCATTTATATCACCATATTCATAGAAATAGAAATTTTGTACATTCCTACACATCTGGGCTGATTCCATTGTTTGTTCCTTATGCTTGGTACTGTGTAAGTGCACTATATTGCAGTGTGATAATCTTTTTCTGCTGCTTCTATCATAAAGCTTTTTTCCCCACTTCTTGCTCTGTTCATTCTGCTGCAGTAACAATGTCTACGTCATTCTCCGCTTCTTGCATCCTGCCGTCATCAACCCTATGACAAGGCTGACTACCTCAAAGCAGTGGTGTTGCAGCTGACAAAAGTTATGCAGACAGAAACGGGCAGACAAGTTGATAGTGTTGTGTCCACTGGGTTGGTGTGTGCTGCATGGCCTGGCTTAGTGGGGACTTGTGCGTGTCTGTGTGCGTGTGTGTCTGTGTGCGTTTGTGTGTATGTGACTTCCACACTGACAGCCAGTGAAGCAAAGGCAGACAGACAGCTCCTGCTGCTGCTGCAGACAAGGTCAGACTGTGGTCTGACACAGCACTCTCCTTAACTCATTCAGTTGTTTATACTGTCTGCTCTTACTACTACTACTTGGTGCTGATTTTTACCATTGTTACTACCAATCCTACTACTCCGACATTTCAGTGTTATGAGTATGAGTAGCATTACTACCATTACTACTGGCAGCGTTATTACCACTCCCACATTTTACTCAACACTAGCATAACCAACTTGTTTAGAATTACAACTTTTAGTATGAATAGTAACTGGAAGTTAGTTTTTTTATTTTTTAATACATTACCTGATGATTTTCTTTGTAATAACAGGTGAAGAAATCTTTATTTTTTCTTTTTCTTTTTTGTAAATATATTAAATTATATCCGTCTTATAATTTTTGCAGGCATCATTTGAATCTTTAAAGTAATAATCAGAATCCATAAATGATTTGACTTTATTCTCTCATGAATAGCATAACTAATATATACCAAGAGTATGTGTAACTGCATAAATGTGTCTTAGCTATCATTTTCCCCATTTTCACTCATTTACAATTATTATCTCCAATATTACATTTATTAGAAATAGAAATTATCTCTTAGTGTTCTCATAAAACCTAATCTTTCTGATTCTAATGTCATTTTAGATTATAAAACATTGTTCTTCAGCTGTTTCTATGATGTACATACATGTGTATCTAGAAAATTTGAAATCACTGTCAATATCGAGAGCAAATCTCACTTGAAAAAAAAAACCTATTTACATTTATGATAACAAATTGAGAAACAAGCCATCCACCCATCCTTCCAATGATCATTGTTGTCAACCGCATTCTCCACTAGGATCATCCATAGTTGGTGATATCTTTTCTTTTTTTGACAGACTTAGGATGTGTGTCTGGTGTCTATCAATCTTTGTATAGCTTCATGTAGCTGGGTTAATTTTTCTTCTTTTCTTTTTTTTAATCATTTCCCCCACAAGCAAAATGCAAGGGGTTACTGAGTTTTAGAGATTATGAGGAAAAAACAGTATTAAGAAGAGAGAACAATAAAAGAATTAAGAAGACAGAAGATAACGACTGATGCTGCATTTAAATTTAAAGATGACTGGGAAGTAAGAAGCTGGAAGAGAGTACCACAAGCGAGAAGTGCATTAAAAGAAACTGTTAGCATAGATTATATCTATAGCTGTTTCAAATGTAAAAAAAAAAAAAAAGATGAGACCTTGCTGCCAGTCTAGTACTGCACTTAAACTCATAAAATATAGATACCATACAGGATACTTCAGCAGAAGAATTACCAGTATTTATAGAAAAGGCATGGGGGAAACTACATTATGGTAGTGGGAAAGTGACTGAAGCTGAGATCTCAGGTCATTGAACAGTTCTTTGAATTATATCAAGAATTTATAAATATATAGCAGTAGCACCAGACCAGGTGCAGCAGCAATATTCAAAGCAAGGACGAATGGTAGACTTATAAATATGTAAGATAGTGTCTGGTGAAAAAAAAAAATCTGTCTAGAAAAACATGGGGAACCAACTTTTCTAGCAGTAGAGTTAGCAATTAATTCAATATAATCGCTCCACTTTATGTTAGTGGGAAACATTAGTCCAAGAAGGTGCAATGATTCACTCTCCTGGAGCTTAGCATCAGCCATGCAAATAGAAGGTAAAAATGGTTCTCTCAGATGGATAAAAAAGTAGTTTTGTTTTGATGGCATTAAAATTTACAACAGAATGTTGATTATTTTTTTAGATCAGCTGTCAATTTGACTGTATTGAACTGCTCAGACTTACTATTAAGACAAGAATAAAAATTCAGAGTTGTTTTTCTATAAGACTGGTTGCCAACAACAGCTAGAGGGCTCAGTCAACACTGTTATTTACCCTATACCTGAGAAAGAGAAGAGGTGGATTCAAATTTGGCTTACTAAATTCTCATTTTGAGCTGCTAACCATTACACTACTTGCACATCCAAACAAGTTATACAGCAAAATAAATAAATTTCCCTTATTCATAATCATTTTTCATACAAAATATATTTTAATGCTTAATTCTGTCTCTATAAACTGACAAAGAAGGTACAATTATAGCTGCTTATTTATAAACATAGCAGCAATCTGGGGTTGGGTGATGAAATCATTCATGGCTGATCGTGTGAAAGGAAAATGGTGATAATCAACCACGGTGAAATGATGACAAAATATTAAAATGAAACTTAAAAAAAACTAAACAATGGAAAGAATCAGCAAACATACTAGGCTCTAATAATATTTGCAATTGGCCTAGTATAGAAATGAATGGGAGCCTTTAAGAAAGAAATATTAGGCCTAAGGCTAAAAGGGTTCATCACTACAGTTAGTATAAAAGTTATACTCTAGTTGAAGAAACTGACAAGCAACATTACGTTTAAGGTTCTAAGTTTTATGTGGTACATATCCTGCAATTCTTGGATCAAGTTGTGTAAAAATATTTATTCAGATCCTTGTGATATCACAAAGATTAATTAACTCAACAGAATTTATTGATTAATTCACAATCTACCCCTATTGACTGAAGAATGAATTTTGTTAAAAAACTCCAGAAGGTTACCTATGACAGATACCCTAAGATGGTTGGAGAATACGATAATTCTGGTAATCAGCAAGATAAATACAGTAGTCTAGACAAATCAATATATTTTCAATTGTATTTTCTTCATCCTCACATTTTGGATAAAAACATGGAAAAAAAAATGTCAATTCTTTACATTGTCAAAATTGATGTTTTGTTTTGTACAAAGTATAACCATTCAAACAATTAGGAATCAAGAGCTAAAAATAATACTTCAAAATGTCTGGTACTTTGTTTCAGAGAACTGTAATTTTTGAACAGATAGTTGTATTTAAATGGTAAATGGCTAATCTCCAAAAGACATACCACAACCAATGAAAATGAAATTACAGAACATTTTCATTAATGACTTGATTCTTTGTACAATGTATTTAACTTGAGAATAGGGTGTTTTTTTTTACAAAAACATTGCTACATTCTGCACAATTTATATCTTTTATTGCATGAATTGACTTCTAAAAGCAAAATAACATGGAAAGAAACCCAACTGATTTTCTTTCATAATTTTCTCTACAAATTGTATAATATAACATTTTAATGCAAAAACAAAATGGTGATTTCTATTTTAACTTCCTATATAATTCTATGCATTTCACCAAAGCAGAAACTTGTCCAGTTTGAATGAATTCAGAGTGAACTGGCTATAAAAGGCAAAGCTTCTTAAAAGAAATTGATCTGTCATTGATAGCAGTAATTCATGAACAGTGCTTATTTGAAATTGTATCATAGTTTTTAGGATTTTCAAAGACCTTTTACATGAATTCACTGGGAATTGCAATTTTTTATTATATAATAAGATCACTCTCATTTTTTTCTTACATCTTTTATGTTGGGCTCCACTTTGGCATTTCCTGATCATCATATTAGCAGGATGACATGCTGAAAGGTTTCTTAGAAAATATGTACATGTGCTTTATATTTGAATAGTTGCAAAAGAATAATTTGTGAATTATCTTAAAAAAATGAAATACACTTTTTGAATACAAATTAGTCAAAAAACAGTTATTGAATGATTTGTATTCAGAAAGTGTTTGTAGTCAATTTTTATCTTTTGAAGCTTGAAATTTCATCATTTTATCTTATTGTTGAAATGTGCTTACAAAACTAATCTTGAAAGCAGTATTCTATGATTATGAACAAATAAGGAAACTTGAGTATAATTCATTCAGTTAATATGGTGAATGTTTTCACTAAGATTTCTGTAGAATAATCAGTTTTGTAAATTAATTCTATTTTTACCTATTTTCCTTATGTTTTAGAAAAATTCAGATTATTTTCTTTTCTACAAAGAAATATTGCTTCATTTTTTTAAGCCCTTTTCCTTGGATAGAATCATTGTCAACATTATCCCTAATACTTAGGGATATACTTTTCTTTGCCCTTTAGTTTGACAACAAGACTGGCCAAACTTTTCACTAATCCAAGACAAGGCTGAGTTTACCTAGTCATTTCTTACACTGACAAATTGTAATGATCAATATTTGTATACACCAAATTGAACAAAAGGTGTGGATGTTGTTACTATTACAGTTGTTGCCAGTGCATTGAGCAGGTGGCAAGGCCAGTAGAGACTCCTGTTGTAATCAGGCTAGGACTCTACTGTTTCTGTTTGGGTTGTTGATTGATGATGCATCTAAACCAGTATTTAAGTTGGGTTTGCTGGTAGAAATGATAACGCCAGGCAAACACACTTATTTATTCTACTAATAAATAATGATAACAATTGTACATAAATTTTGTATTATAATTAGCCGAGCTACTCCCCCCACCCATCTTGCTATTACTTGATAAATGTAGGCTCCATCTTTTATTTCCCTGAGCTATTAATTGTATAGAAATGCTCAGAAAGCTACTGGTGAGCTATTATCCATATTTGCCAAGATTTAACAGTTTTAGGATGATTTTGAAATATAGATTCTTTTCTTAAAAAATCAATTGTTTTAAAACTTTGGAAGTTTTATTATTGTCATTAACAGGTATTTTTTATAATGTTTTTTATTTTCAGTATCTTTACAAATCTATGAAAAACCTATGCTTAACTTTTCTATTAGAATGTTTTTTTTTAATTTGTTTACTCTTATTTTTGTAATTCATCTAATTGAAATGAAGATTCAAATTAGATGAAAAGATCACTTAAAGTAGAGAGAGGTCAGCAAGTGAAGAGTTGTTCTCAGGTCTTTGCTTACATGTAGTCCATCGCACATACAAAATGACAAACTTATCAAATATGTATAATTCATAGTCATTACAGATTACAATTAATCTCTTCGCCATAGCAACAAGTTTTTAAATGGTACTTGTATACAACTTCATAACACCATAATAGAATACTTGATGTCTTTTTATAACAAGTGATATATATAGCATGAAACAGACTGTCGCCTCTAAGTGTTGACTTCTATGTTCACTTTTATATTTACACACGCTCTATCTCTGATATTGAGCACTTTATCCCATAAATATAGCACATCTTAAGAAGACATGTATAAAATATTTTTAAACTTGATAATTAAACCAAATTTAACATATAATCAGAGATGATATTATTTGTGTATTGCCATTGCTGAAATTTTTGTCATTTTTATGCAGTCAAATTTCTAAATGTTTGATATTTTTTTTGTTTTTTGTGTGAAAATCTTTTGGAGTAAATAATTGTTTTAATGATCTTACCTTGATAAATTAAATGAATTGACTGGAACCACACTATTCTCAAGATTATTTATAAGTTACCCTTATTTTATTTTTCACTGAAAAGAAAATGTTACTTTTCAAAATAATTATCAGCAATGAATATGTGTTTTTATTATCTTCTTGAATAACTGCAAATTTAATGTAAGTCTTACCTTTCTTGAAGCATAGTGTTTATGAGAAGTTCCTCTATAGAATAGTGGATGCACTAGTGCAAAATTGTTTTGCTTCTCAACTTGCTATTTCTTATATTGATTTTCTTACTCTTGCATCTTGTTTACAATCTATTAACTGGCACTCCAAATCTAACTTGTATATACCATGTGGAAACTGACACTTTCAACTACTCATGTCATAGCCTCAAAAGATGCATAAATTTATGCCATGCATTCACACGCCTTTCATTTCTGGACAGACCAAATCTAAATGCAAACTCTATCAGATTTTTAGATTTAGCTAACTGACAATTTAAACTTTTTTTCAAAATGTCATTAGACAAGTAGGTTGTTGAAACTTTATAAAAAGTTGTATTTTGGCATGTTGTTAATTCCTGTCTCCTTTACTTCTCTTTTTGCAATAAATTGTACAATATCATTGCATGTGATAAGGCTGAAATGTAATGTCCTGTAGAGGTTAAGATGACCTTATTGCTAAAAATACTCCTATCATAGCTGGCATATAAACACTAAGCAATGAGTGAGAAGAAATTAAAAAGAATCCTATATTGTAAAAACAGAAAACAATTATAAAAATATTTGTTTGTGACTTTACAATTAAACAATCTTATTAAATATTAGATTCGTTCATTCATTCTAATGTTATTTACTTTCAGCTGAAATAATGTTAGTATCATTTTTTTTTACCGAGTGATCAATAATGCTTTGACTTTTTTGTGAATTAGTATATTTTACACTACTAGCTTAATAATGAAATAGATATTGTTGTGAAAGCTATTTAATCACTTTAAATAATTTAGTTGCTATCAAAGTGGTTGGTTAATGCACCATAAAAATAGAAAAAAAAACAGACTGAAATTGACTCTATTTTCAAAATATTTATTGGTAGCTAGTCAGTATTGGAATGTAAGTTTTTCCTTATATAGAAAAAAGTAAAGTATTGCTTTATATTTAAATGTCTAAAGGCTCTGATTTACTGAAACTAAAAAAAATTAGTATATTGGAAGGACAGTTATATATAACTGTCCTTCCAATATACTAATTTTTTTACTTTACTTTATTTCAGCTGATTATTATCTAATAAATTCAAGTAGAATACATAGATAAAAAATGAAAGATAATTAATGGTACTTATGAACGTAATATTATGAACATATATTTTTTTATTAATGCCTACCTAATAAAGGCCAAAGAGCCACTCATGGTAGAGGATTACTCAATGAGTGGTAAGAGTTAGAGGTAAGAAGTGTTTTTCATGAGGATATGTAAGAAAGATAATGGTTAAACCTAGCCTTGAAGAGGTTAAGATTGTAGAAGTCAGGAAAACATAATTTCAGGAGTCTGTTCCACAAAGTAGCAATTCTTGCGAAGAAGCTGTTCACATTGAGCTTCCTTCTTACTAATGAGATACAAATGTAATGAGGGTAGTTCATCTCTGTGTATGTGGCATGTCAGGTTTTAGCTGCCAAGGTCAATGAAATGTGGGAGGCTTCCGACTTTTCAGCTGTGGGGAAAAGGTTTGTTGGGAGGAAAATAGTTCATCACCCACAAGACCACATAGATGCTTTTGATCTCTATCAAAACTGGAAAGTGTTTACTAGACATCCCTAACAGCCCAGATATGGCAACAGTATTTTATTTTTGGTTTGATCTTGTAAAGGTAGAGCATAGCAAGCAGAATCAGGTACTTATTGGAGTGACACAAGGAACCAACTATTTTCCCATCTTTAGTGATGGATTATATATATGAGTTCCACTTCAGGTCTGGAATGAACTTAAGTCACAATAAGTCTTCAAGGCAAGGATCATCCTTTAGAGAACAAGAGCGTTCATTGTGATAGTCAAATATCCAGGGACTACTATGTGATGATAAAAGATTACTAGTTTGGTTTTGAGGTATTGAATGTAAACAGTCAGTTATTCCCCCCATTGAGTTGTTAGAACTAGGTCAGAGGAGAGATCAGTTGCCAAGCTCTGGTCATCTAGATTTTTGGAGGTGCACCCATATACCCTTGTATCATTTGCATAGATATTTACAAAAGATCTGAGTATATTTTTAGGCAGATGATTGATATGAAACAGAAAGAGGGTAGGACTGAGAAGAGAGCCTTGAGAAACTGCTGGGCTTCAGATGACTGGTCATTAACAACTCACTTCATGGATCTACCTGTTAGGAAGGACTTGATAACTGAGAAAACTCTTCCAGAAATTTCATAGCTGGAGAGTTTGTGTAGCAACCACCCTATGCTACACTTTACCAAATGCCTTCAATATATGTAAAGTGATCATTCTTGTGCTTCACTGATTCTGTGCGTAATGACAGTTTGGATATCAGCAGTGGACCTCGCAAAAGCAAAATCCATACTGTTTGTCTCTCAGTTGATTGTCCCTGTTGAGGTGATCATCAACCTTGTTGATGATAGCCTCAAATAATTTGCTGCTGACACTAAAGAGGCTAATGGGTCAATATTGTGATGGGGATGAGTGCTCACCTGCATTCTTGAAAACCGGGCATATAGCTGACACCCTCCCATAGACTTGGGAAGGATTTCTTCTTCAGGCAGCAGTTAAACAATTTTGCTAATATCAGAGAATAACCTTTAACAGCAACCACCAGGATTTTATCCAGACTGGTATCCTTAGAGTCAAAGCTTTTGATAAGTATGGAAACTTCCCATGCCATGATAGAGACATTACAAAGTTTTTGCTCCATAAGAAGTGGGAAAGTCAGGTAGAGGGTGGGCTTAATGTGGAATTAGAGGTAAAGTTCATTGCAAATGATTTTACCTTATCAAACAAGGATGATGCATGCATGATGTAATATGTAAAACAATAGCATAGCAGTGGCAGTCATGAGACACACACAGGATTTAACTGTTAAAATGTAGAATGACAGTTGTGTCTAAACAGATGGGGATACTCTATCTCTGAAATGGCAACTGCTCTAGGTTTCTGTCTATATTTCTTAGATAAAATATTTTAACTATTTACAGTATTTAGATTGTTAAGACTGTTGCCCTCATCTTTATCAACATATTCATGATGTTTTGGCCATTGTACCCAAGGACACATGGCCCAGTGAGTAAAAATGTTGGTTGAAGTAATTCAAAAAGTGACTTAACCCAAAGAGTTGTGAGTTCAATATCTGGCCACAGCAGAGGGAACAAAAGCTTGGAGAGTTGAGTTTCTAAAGGAAATTAACTGAAACTAAGATATCCAAAAAAGGCATGGCACATGGAATTAGAACAATCTACCTCCATGTACTAAACAAAGAGTTCAGTTCAAAATTCTAATGTATATCACTTGATTAAGGCCAGAGCATAAAACTGCTAAAACATTGTGAATATGGCAATAAAGATGAGGACAAGTTTTTTTTAAGTAAAACGCTTTATGCTTAAAATCAATAACTCTCATACATGCACACACTTTTAAGAGAGAGCTTAAAATTGCTATATTTATAGGGGAAGTGTAATCGAGATCAAAGATAGAGCATTTATAGATAGTGTGGATATAGGAATCTTATACTGTATGGTCATTATCACTTTCACACTTCAATAGGATCTTCAGTCTGAAGATTGCATTGAGGTGATATATAGATATTGTATCATAGCACTAATGATAATGGCATAGCTTCTTTATTTAACTAGCTTGCATTTAGTAGTTGGAATAGATATTTCTCTCTTCATACTCCAAAAAACCATGTTAGTAAATTGTACAACTACAATGGAAATGTTTGTTGCAATTGCCCTTATAAAATAACAGTTTTTGTTCTCCCGTTGTCCTGTACTTAAGTAATTAATGGAGAGTATTGCTGGTATAATTTACTAGAAACATGAAGCAAATTGGGCCATTTCTTTGTTCCCTTTACTGAAATGATTAATTTAAGCAAATAAGGAGGCCTACAGTGAAATACATAAATTACTCAAAGCTCACTGGCTCCAATGATGGAAAATTTAATATATAATTAGTGATAAAAATGATATTGTCTTGTTAATTTCTAATTGATTTGCAGGATAAAAGATACAAAATCTATATCTATAAAACAATATGTGTGTGTGTGTGTTATGCTATTTATGCATGTCCACATTTCTTGGCCGATTTTGATGAAATTGTGCACACATGTTGCAAATTTACCAAATTAGGTCAAAACCAACTTTACAATTGCCAACATCCCTGGCTTTGGAAGAAAAATTAATAAAACTGGTACAACTTTTTGCAAAAACCAAGGCAAAGTTACACACAAACAAAATTTTTACTAGATGAGCTGATGTTGCTCACACTTAATGTAAAACATAGCTCATGTTACAAGATTTATGTAGAGTGTTGATAGTTTTCCTGCAATGTTGCCTTCACACAATAAATTGCAAAAACTGAAAAAAAATCGGTTTTTCATACTACTTAAAATAAAACTTGAATAACTTCCTCATTTTTTGTCCAGTTTTCTTCAAATATGTTACAAAATAATTACCATCATGCAAGAAATAAGATAGTGTGGTTTTAGTCTTGCTTGCTTCCCTGCATATAATGAAAAAAAATATATGTAAAACTGTTCAAAAAGCCCGTTTTTCAGCCATAACTCCCTGGTTTTTTATCCAATGCTTTCCAAATTTGCCATGTAAATTACGTCTTGTGTTCGTCTTGGCAATGTTACCACTGGTGGACTGCTAATGCAAAGATTGTTTGAGAAGGATTATTGAAGTATTAAAAGTGAAAAACTTTTGAAGAAATTCTTATTAACCCCAGCTTTACAGTAAGTGTGTGAAGAAAGAGGGGGCACATCCATGTGTTTGCACTTGCAGTTGAATCAAGCTGACACTTTATCCCTGTTTTTGTTTGATTATTAGATTTGTGAACAATGCCATACTATTTGAAAGTTATTACAGCCATAGGAAATTTACTGAATATCTAAAACATTGAAACAATTTAACCCTGAGCAACAACCACACAAGAAGATTTTATCGATAGAATTACTTTATTAAGAAAATCAAACACTTGTGAGGGGCATACCATAAAAAAGATGAGGGTAGAGAGTAGCTTAGTATACCAATGGATAATGCATGCAAGCAGGAACGCAGGAAGACATTTTTAGACAGGGGTTGCAGTCATACAATTGCAGCCATGTACACCCATGCAACACCGGGTACCTTGGCTAGTAAGTAAATAAAAACATGCCAGCTTGAGTGAACATTGCAATTTTTTCATGAGTTTATTCTATTTGGTTACATCATAAGTTAGCAGGTAAATGAAGAGTTAAAAACAAAAGTATTTATTTTACTTGCATAACAAATATTTATTTTTCAACATAATCTTTCTTGTCAATGTACTTAATATCTACTATTTTTAGTTGAAAGTTTTTGATATGTTGAATAAATTAAAATTAAAATATTACAATATAAAAGTTTAAAAAGAACTAATGAAGAAAAGAAACATATCAAAAGATAAAATATTTTATGTTGTGAACTTCCTGTATTTTCCTTTGGTTTCTCCTTGGAGTATATAATTTCTTTCTTTTTTGTGTGTACACATTTATTGTACAATTATTTCTGGCATGTGATCATAGTTGTTTGTATTGCAATTCTGTCCTTTAGTTTGTCAGTTGTAATCTTATTAAAGTTTGTCTATCATTTAATTATGAAATGTGGCAAACGGAAACAAGATGAATCCACTAAAACGTAAAACATTGCAATGTGATGTTATGAGGAGATAATAGAAGGTAGAGGAGTGGCATCATTCTAAAAGTGGGAAAGAACCAAATTAATGTGTTAAACTGTTTGATTAGAGGAAAGAAAAGCTGATATCTTAATGTAATATCCTGATTTGGTAAAGAAGCTAAATATTACCAGAATGTGCCAATTATTTTAAAACAAATGTAAATTACTGCATAATCAAGTAATGTTTTTAATAAATTCTGCAACAGTTGCAATTCCAATCTTATATAGAATCTTAGAAAAAAAAAGACAAATACAGAACTAGGAATGATGTATATATGAAATACACCATCAATAAAGAAAAATAAATTTTGTATACATTTTGTATAAATACAGACATCATAATGGTATAAATAGTCTCTTTTAATTGATTAAAAAATAAAGCTATCCTTTGTTCTCTAATCTTTTCCAGTTATGTAAATTTCTAAATAAATAAATCTACTCTTCTTAATGATCATTCGTCTTTTGCGGTAAGCTTTCACTTCAGTAGAATAGACCTTGAGTTATATTTGTTAAACAGTTGTGAAAATTGCCACTTTAGTTATTTCTCAGTGCTCTTTGCTATATGTACCCGCTTGCAAAACATTAAAGAAGAGAAATAATATACATGAGGGAATGCTGAAAAGTTCTCACCCTGATCCACTTCCAAAAATACAACCAAACATCAGATTTGTTTTTTTTTGTTTTTTTGTTTTTTTTTTTTAATGACTACTTGATTGGGGTAAGAACTTTTCTGAACCCATATGGTGGTGAACAAAACAAATGTGCAACCTTAGTAAAAAAAAATCAATTTGTTTAAATTTTACTAAGAGGTTGTAATTATTTAATAGTTTACTTTCAAGGGGAATATTTATAATCTGTCAGGTCCGTAATGTGAATTGTTGCATTCATATGGATACAGTACAAGGGGAGATTTGAACCTGAATGCCTCGTAATACTGAAAATGAGGCATACAAATATTATGAGCCACTTGATACTGCTCAAGATTAACATCATTCCAGATTAAGATATGCAGACAGATTTCTCATAATTGCATAAAGTCTAGAGTCTACAATTTGTCTTTTTAGTGAAGTTGATTTAAGTTTCAAAATGGAGAAACAGATGAAAATTATGAAAATGTCACAAAGAATGAGTGAATGTGAAATCTCTAAAGAGCTTTGAATATCAAAGTATGTTGTCTAAGTCATCCAGAGGAAGAAGCATGCTGATGTTGAGAGTGTTTTGGATATGACTATTACCGAAGTGATAATACATTAAGTTGATTTAAGTTTCAAAATGGAGAAACGGATGAAAATTATGAAAATGTCACAAAGAATGAGTGAATGTGAAATCACTAAGGAGCTTTGAATATCAAAGTATGTTGTCTAAGTCATCCAGAGGAAGAAGCATGCTGATGTTGAGAGTGTTTTGGATATGACTATTACCGAAGTGATAATACATTAAGTTGATTTAAGTTTCAAAATGGAGAAACGGATGAAAATTATGAAAATGTCACAAAGAATGAGTGAATGTGAAATCACTAAGGAGCTTTGAATATCAAAGTATGTTGTCTAAGTCATCCAGAAGAAGAAGCATGCTGATGTTGAGAGTGTTTTGGATATGACTATTACCGAAGTGATAATACATTAAAAAAGATACTATGTCAAAGTCATTTAAAAGGACTTCTCCCAACGAAAATGAGGAGAATAGATACCACACTTTGATCCCAGGTAAAATGCCAAGTAGTGTTTATTTACCTGACCTCCCCAGTAAGGCAAGATGTGACACATGGTCATGAATATGCATACGAGATAAGGACAAAAATTATCCAGACCCCACAACTACTGACATGCTGACAATCAATGTTACCCAACATCTCTTAGGGCAACAGGGAAAATGCTGCTACAGCGTTGTATTCTTTGGCACTGGGCACCTTCTTCCATCTGAAATAAGAAGAGAACAGACACTACACTGATCTCAACCAAAAGGCTGAGAAGTGGCATCATTATTACTATTGACACTTCCTCTAGTGCAATGAAGGAGGCACTGCTGCAGGCAGCTGTTTACCCAAGACAGAGCACCTCTCAATAGTAATTTCAGTTGAACTTTACCACAGAGACATAACTCAGTTGCGCCCTGTCCGAAGCACAACTGAGGCATGAATTTTAGTTTATCCACCCGAGGACAGATACTACACATTGATCCCAGCTAAAAGCCTAGAAGCAATTACTTCAGAAGATAGAGCTGCTTTTGAATATTGTCCTCAAGTGATATTGACTGCAGATATCCTTTCGTTTCCTACATGCCCTTGACATAAAGGAGACAGACCATAGCAGTTTAGTGATCTTCATCCTTGACCTTTCTATCACTACCTGAAAAAGTTGATGTTATGTTTGCAAAATAGATGCTGATAATCTCCAGTTTGGATGTCTGAGTCAAATGATTTTTGCAGTGTTGCATGCACTGGATGATCACTTTCTTTATGCTGTATGGATGGTGGGAATTGCAGTTAAGTTACGGTATTGTCCAGTGTAGGCTGGTTCATGATATATGGATGTTTTGAAGCCATTCTCTGTGCAATTTCAAGACGACTAGCTAATTTCTTTCTTCTTCCATTGTGAACTGGAACAAAGCAGAATTTATGTAGCTTCCAGGTTTTGGTGAGGCCAAAATATGAAGATGTCATCTACTTATCAGCCATACATTGTCCCTAAAGCCATTTCCTCAAAATATTCTATGTATATGTTTACCATCACTGGTAACAATTGTGAATCCATAGTCAAGCCTTCTTTCTACTGGTATATGTTAGACTCTAGCTGGGAGAATGTTGTCAACAGTATGTCAACCTTTCCATCAATTAGGAATTTAGTATATTCCCCAAGGGAGGGATCTGATTCCAATCTCTTTTGAATCACTGAGAGAGCTTCATCTGTAGGAAACCTGATGAACTGGCTCACTACATCTGATTGTTATGTATAGGAGCCCCTTGGATTAATTCCACAGTGTTCTGAAATCTTAACATATGACAACGACCTCCTTGTTAACAGTTTGAGTAGATTTATTAGGAATTGTCTTAGCAGGTGGCATGCTGAGACCCTGCAGAAGACATTAGGTCTGAACAGAATACCATTTTTGTGAATCTTGAGGAGACCATACATGTGACAGTTAGTATAACATTCAATCAGCTGTCTATCCTTATTCAATGTGAAGTAGACCTTTCTGGCCTGGAGGAATGAACAGAATGACAGGAGAGTTCCATAAGATTTATACTAAGCTGTTTGATTAATTCCACTTAGTAACTAATCAACTAATGGAAGATTTCAAGATCACTATATTATGCACCTTTCAGTTGCATGTCTTCACGCTGGTAACATTTCATTCATTTTGACTTGTTCATGACCAGTACAGCTGTTTTTTCATTACAAGACAATCAACATTTGTACATTTTTTAGAGTTGGAGTATTTTTTTATATTGCTATAACTATCATCCCCAGCTAGGCTTGCCAATTTCTCAATTTCAATTTGTCCATCACCCACTGTAGCATTGTGTTTGTGGGTAGTTTGATGATACTTGTGTCACTCTTTAGTGTTTTGATGGCTGACTTTTCTTCATTTTGTGATGTTTGATCTGAACGACTTTTCAAGTGCTTGTCTTGCTTTTCACCTTAGCTCATCTACCTGGGCCTTTGCAATCATTAAGGCAAACTCCTTAACTGAAGTTATCATATCTAGATGGGCCATACCTGATGATTGTGGTAAAGTTGAGCTCCTTTAGCACTGTTTCCTCAAAGTCACTCACCTGGCAATTGCTGATATTGAAAACAGCTCTTACTGAGTCATGGTGGGTCTTGTTGCTACTCCTATACTGTTCATTTAATTTTTGTATTTGATGAGCCTTGACACTTTCAAATTTCTCATTGTATGATTTATCAAAGTCTTGTTGGTGGATCCTGTTTTGGTCTGAGCTGAGTGTTTTTATATTGCTAAGAAATGTCTTTGTTTGCTCAGTTTGCATTTAAAATGATGTTTCTAGCAACATTTTAGGTCCCTACATCTGTATAGAAATGTCAGGTGGTTTAATATCTGAGCCAATTCTGATGTGTCCTACTCCAACTCAGAAAGTAGCCAAGCTTGGAATTACCAACATTTCAATCCCTCTATGGAAGATCTCTTCAGGATCAAAATAACACTAATAATATCAGGCTATCCTTGAAACTGAGATGACCTGTAGAGAACCTGTGAAAGGATATGTTGACTTAACTTTCAATTTTCTTTGCTTACTATAAGTAAACAAAAAATAATAATATTTATATAACTATGTAAGTGGATTAGCATTTATTCAAAAGCTAATAGAATTTTGACAAATTTTTCATTCTTTCATTGTGTTGATTCTTAAGATTATTGCAACATCATATGTAAGTTTTTATGCATAAATAACTAAAGTGTTCTTTTATTTTACATATATATCTCTAAATAAGTGCTTTTTTTCCTTTCATTTTATTATAGGTCACAGCAGCAATTATCCAGGT
Source organism: Acanthosepion esculentum (assembly GCA_964036315.1). Classification (NCBI taxonomy): domain Eukaryota; kingdom Metazoa; phylum Mollusca; class Cephalopoda; order Sepiida; family Sepiidae; genus Acanthosepion; species Acanthosepion esculentum. The sequence goes on along the minus strand of OZ038483.1, from coordinate 9,726,221 downwards.
AAGATAGCTTTTCTTCTGAAAATTCTAACCTAACAAGAATTTATTTGTGAATTATGATTTATTCTAGGACCTCATTATCTGTCATAGGTTCCAAGATCATTTATGCATAGTGAACTCTACAAGTAATAGCAAACCATATATGCTAAGTATGTCCCAAAAACAGAAATACAAATTTTTTTAATTATTTTTTATATATATATAGTAAGAAAAAAAAATTATTAAAAAAAAGAAGCTTTTCATTATAAAAATCTAAATTGATGTTATAATTAAAATTAATATTTACTTTAATTGGCAACAAGTAAATCATTATCTGATATTTGATGACAGCTAATTAAAAATGTAGCTGGCTGAGGATCCTTGTTAGTTTTGTGTGTGTGTGTGTGTGTGTATGGAACATCTAGAAAAACTTGTGATTTGAAGCTAGTGCTTTTCAGCACATCATAATGTTCCTACATTGGTTCTAATGTTTCAATTACCATATAGGTTAGTTTGTGTTTTGTCTGAGAATCATAATCAGTTATTTTTTTTTCTTTGCTTTGTAAATCATTTTAAAGCACCCAGCAAATTTCTGATACACATTCCTGGTTCTGTTTCACTTTTCTCAGTACATGACTTAATAATTTCTTCCAGTTCCTCATTAACACTACCTTGTGACCTTCAATTTGTGCTTCCACTTTTTCAAGTCTATCAAATTGTCCTTCTTCACCGGCCTCTTTTGCTATATCATTGGTTTTATTAACATTTCTATAAATCTGAGGAAAGCTTTTAAAATCATTAATGACTTCATTCTATATATTCTTTCAGCAGCTTGCATTTACAGTTTCTAGTTTTAATTCATTTATTGCAGCTTTGATGAATATTATTGCATTTGCAGTGGTAAATGTTTTCCAGGATGGCATAATGTCAAGATTATGGTCTGCATTAGTCGCTGCTCTCATGCAGTCAAAACCAGCAGTTGTATGTGGCCTTGAAACACTGAATAATGCCCTGGTCAATACATCCTTGGTATTTTTATTTTTATGGTAAACATTCAGGATGGCTAAGTGCATTATTGATTATTAAAAGGACTTCAAATTCCAATCCTTCCTCTTCCAAGTACTTTTTCATTTCTGGGATGAAGCATTGTTTGAACCATTCCATAAACAAAACAGCACCCACCCACATTTTATGATTATATTGCCACAACACAAGTGGATATTTTTTTTATTTTTGCTCTGTAGGAAAAAGTACTTTTTCACTTTTATAAATGTAGGTTCTGTTGGTTGTTTTGAAAAATCCTGATTTCATCACAATTGAACACTTGCTTTGGAGCAATTTCATGAGAAACATGGCAACCCTTTCTTCATCAACTGGTGCAGCTTCTCCAGTTAATTATATTCTTTAATTCAAATCTGCTTCTAAATCAGATTAATGTTCCTTTTATTGCAGTAAGTGGCATAGTGTCATTTGTAGTAGGATAGGATATTTCTTATTTTTTGTTACATGCTCTGTTTCTTTCTTTCACCCATAAAGTGCATGCTTTTTCAAGCATCATGGCTGAATTTAGCTATTTGAGGTAAAACAGATTCACTGGCCTACCTTTCTTTTTCCATTTTAATAATTTCAAAAACTGAATATTTGTTTTACCATAAATTTTTGCATGTAACTTACCCTGGCCTCCTTATGAAGACAAGCATTTTTAATTTTTCTTTACAGCTTCTTTTTGCTGTATTAGAATTGTCAGTGTCACTACACTTCTACTTTGATGCCATTTTATTAATAAAACATTCACTGTTAAGTTTAAGATTATGTATGCACACTAGAATAGAGGATGATTGATAATATTTCAAATGGAGTATTATTTCACTGTACATACATTGCAAAAATGAATTGGACAAAATATTTCAGTAACTAATGGATGAAACAGTTTTTTTTTTCTTTATCTTAATTTGAGCTTTTCCTCTCAGGATCTGATAATCTATTTAAATATCTTTAAATTTTTCAAATTATTAAATATTTGTTTCATGTTATTTGTTAATACTTAAAGTAGTGAGCCAATTCAAATATATTGGTTTGATTTTCAGCAAAGAGGGTTTCAGAATAGAAATAATTTCAAAAGTAACAGTGGCAGCTGTTGCAAAACTAAGAACCACCAAGAAAATAAAGAACATTTACCTGAAATCAAAGATCACTGTTTTGTGCATTGACCTTCTCAGATTTTTTCTGTGTGCCTGCTAAACTTGGATATTAACAGACAGCAGAATTGCAGTGAAGAATCTAAACATTAGAAATGTGAGGCTGTAGAACCATCCTAGGCATCTCTTATGCAGACTATCACAAATAATGCAGTGCAAAATACTACTGAACAATAAACAGGCTCATTCAAAGACTTTATATCCACTAGTAAGAGATGGATGGACACATCATAAGAGCCAACAATTTTTTCACTGATATTTTACAAGGTACCAACTGCACAATGACCCTATGATCACATCCAGTCATAAGACTAATGATGATGATTTTTAATACTTTTTGTTTTAATACTTTAAAAAAAATATATTTTGCAAAGTTTAATAAGTTTTGAACAGAAAAGGGTTGCTGGTTGGGCCAACTTTGAATAAGTGATAATTACCATCCAATAATAATATATACCTCACCTATTGTTTTTGTTTTTTTAATAATTCCAATCTGTCATTTCAGTATGTGATTTAATGTGCATGGGTGTGATAATTTTGTATAATAGTTATCTGAAAACTAAAAAATATTTTTGAGCTGTAAGTATACAGAAAAAATGAAATTAATTTGGTAAAAATATTTAATAAAAAATTGAAGAAATGTTATGATAATGATTGTTACATTATGATCTTTCTCTCTCTTATATAATATATATATATATATATATATATATATATATATATATATATATATATATATAGGTGTGTGTGTGAGAGATAAATTGAATGTAAAAATTACAAGCTGACTTAAGTTCTTTTCTCTATTTTATTGTATACAGCCAACTATAGTCACCAGAATAAGTTCAAATATGTCAAGTGTTTTTTAAAACAGTATTTATAAATGTCTACATCTCCTCAGAAGATTTTTTTTAATGCTCACTCTATACAATGGCCAAGAGCCACTCAAAGTAGAGGCTTACTGAAGGCAGTTTTAGTGTGAGCAGTAAGAATAAGAGGCACAGTTTATGAGGATATATGAGAAAAGATAATGTTTAACCCTAGACTTGAAGAGGTTAAGACTGTAGAGGTCAGGAAAGTATCCTCTTGGAAGTCAGTTCTACAAAGCAGCATTTTGTGGGAAGAAGCTATCCAAGTGGAATTTCCTTCTTACTAATGAAGTACAAACAGAATGAGGGCAGTTTGCCTCCATGTACATAGCATTGCGGTTTTTAGCTGTTAGGGTTAAAGTTGGTGGAACTAAGGAATGTAGCTTGTCAGAACATATTCCATGAAAATAGCAACAGAGTAATGAGAGGCTTGCAATGTTTTGGTTGTGGGAAAGGCATTGTAGGGTGGAAAATAATTATCAAATTGTTTGTTTCATATTGATTAGCATTTTAAAAGTAATTAAATTTTCAAAATCTTATGCTGTAGCTGATGGAATATTCATTTATTTTGTATCTGCCTTAAAGATAAACTTGTTAAAGTTTTTTTGTTTTTTGCGAAAGCATCAGTTTGAAATGTTCTTGTTAATTAGTTTTGTGTGTAACTATTTTTCTTTGGAAAGTGAACTGTTTAACACTGATCTAGTTGAAGTTTTTAACCTTGAATCAACACATTTTAACACTTTGGTCTGTATAGTTTTCAAAAGCAAAAGCTATTCGAATTTCTTAGAATAGCTTTTACTTTTCAAAATTATGGAACACTTAAGAAACTTAACCATAGATTTAAAAATTTCAATGTATATGTTTTGAAATAATGGGAGTATTTATTTTTATTTCATTCTGAATTTCAAAATATTTATGTGTTAGGTTAAACAATTCCATTGAATAAAATATAATTTTAGTTAATGTCAGTCGTCAAATGATGTGTTTATCCCTGTCTTTTTATTAACCCAAATTTTAAATGACTGTAATTATCATTAAATAAAATCTATACTATCAAAAGAGATTTTAGAAATAAGATTGGATACAGAATTCTAACATTTTGCACTAAATTTTGCTTCATAGCAAAAATAAATATCCATAAAAACATACATACTCAATGTAGAAAATGTACACTTAAAATTGCACTGAAATACTTAACAGAAAATAAAAAATAACTTATGAAACTGAATAGATATCTTAAATTTTATTATCAGTTTATTGCAGATTTTATGAATAAGTTGAACAAAAGTAGAAACATGGAAAAATGTTTAAAATACAAGTGAACAAAAAGCAAACCTATAAAACATGGTGATCCTTTAAATAATTGACATGAAATTTGGTAGAGAGAAATTAGAATCTGTTTTTAATGATTATTTTCTTGACAAATTCACAATACCTGACTTGAAAATACCTAAATTTAAAAGTAGTCATTTTGTAAACATTTTTTAAAAATATCTATACATTCATCCATTTCTAACTGACAGATAATTGAATTAGCAAAACATCAGGCAAAATTTTCTGAAAGAAAATGTAAAAACGATAAAGTTGATAAAGATTACATTGGCTTTAGTTACAAAACACAATTTGACTTCAAGCTTTGAGTATCTATTGAGTCTCAGGTTCAGTGTGAACCTTAAGTGGAACTCATATATATGGTCCATCACTAATTCAGATCCTTCAGTCATGCTTTCTCTCTACAAGAGTCAGATTAGACCAAAAATAGAGCATATATACCATATTTCTTCTGGAGTTCTGTGTGTGTGTGTGTGTGAGAGAGAGAGAGAGACTTTGTTCAGTAGAAAGAAGTTCTTTTGTATTTTTTAAGTTCTCTAAAAAATGAATATGAAAAATAGTCTTGTGGCTAGCTTAGATATTACATCCTAATATACTAACCAGCTATGGTGGAAAAAGTTGGTAATGAAAGTAACAGAGCTAAAAACAATAGACTTAATCAAAAGAGACACCGAGTAGGCTTTGTATGGTTTGGCAACTGCAGCAATAATAAAAAACAAAAATCCTTATATTAATGCTGACATAAGAAGTCATTTTTACCAACACTAAAGTCAAATCAGGTTTAGCAGTGAAAGTGAATTAAGTCTTACAGTTGTAGATATGAGGCTTGTAACTTGGAGAACAGCTTTTAATGTTTATTTCTTTCTATATGACAAACTATGTCAGCCCCCTAAAAGAATTGCATTTTGAAAAAACAGTTTGATCTCAAATCGATACTGAATTTGATGTCTTGGCAAACAGCTAATCTATAATTGAATGATTTGAAAAGGTAGAACTTGTGTACACTCTATGCAGAGTGAGGAAAGTCAAGTGAGTCTTGCCAATTATCAACAACTGAGTGAAAAGTAGATAAAAAATACCCCAAGCATGGATACAAAAATTCCCTAAGCATGGCTTTCATGAATAATTATTAGCTTATGAAAATAATTTGCAATTAGGATGCCCAAACATGGCTTGGCAATCCCACCACAAAAGTAAATAACTTGTCATGTGCATTTATGGTGGGATTGCTGAACCATATCAATTCCTTCACATCTCATCCAGGATCGAGTTGGGGACCATGAATAAACTACTGGCTGGAATACTGAAATAGTACCGGATAGGAAGTAGCTGCAGCAGCTACCCATTATACCTAAAACAATCTCTAGTAGCTATCAGCAGAACCTGCTACAGATGCTCTAGCCCCAATCAATTTACAAGAGATTGCTTGCACTAATGTGATGGTCACCCACAAGCAGTATGCAATGAAGCCTGATGTTTCTGATGCAGTAAAGTGGGCTACATTTCTTCAGAGTGCCAAGGAATCAAGATGTCAGAACCAGTCCATGCAAGATATTGAATGAGGTGTCACCTATATTTAAATTAAGAGTCCACTGACTTCTAATGAAACATCAAGGCTTTGGTGGACATTGATTGCTCTCAATCCTTGTAAGCAAATCAGCTTGTTACTCTAGGCAAATGAAGAAGGTAGATGTACTGATTGTAAACAGAAATACTCTGAAGTGCCTTAGAATTGGAAATATTAAACTTATTATAGACAGTATGGATCCCATTGATGTTATGTTAATTGTGGACAGAAAGTTGTTAGGATTTGACCTAAGGTTTTAGCCATTAATGAACTAGGTGGAGTTCAAATAAAACAGTTTAGCAGCTTGTATGCAAGGCCATTAATGAAGCTGATTTTCAGTGCCAAATTTGACTGAAATACTGTTTTGCTTGTATTGATAGGATGGTTGAAAGTCAAGGATATTGCAGTATAGTGGATCAGGATATCCCCTATCTAAACAGGTTTGGGAGGAGTTTAACTGGGAACTGTAAGTATGATTGGACAGTGGTTACCTACCTCCATATCTCAAAGAAGAGCTATGTCCGCCCAAGTACATCCCATGATGGATTTTTGAGAGCTCAATGTGTATGTCACTGTGTTTGTGGGCAGAAATTGAGAGATCAGTGGCAGCAGCAAGGATCTAATGTCTCAATAATTGATTTGAGGAGAACCTACATACAGGTACATACGTACAAATCACTGCGGTTTTTCCAAAAATGAAGTTTAAGGGGCAAATGTAGGGCCTTGTCAGGGGTTGGGGGGGGGGGAGGTTACACCATTAATAATGAGATCAGCTGTCAGTGACTGAATGAATCCATCCTGAACATGATGCTTACCTATATTGACAACATTTTTGTCCATGAGACTGTGGTACCTACAATAGGCATAAGAAGATATTTAGAAAGACATGGACATGGAAAGACTTTGACAAATGTGTAAGGACACAAGTAATTGGAAGATAATTCTTGAGTATTGGGTTTTGCCAGTTTGGTTGGGAACACAATAAACTTTGATGGAAGGTAACTTCCAGGAATCAATAGTTATATTATCAGTTTGTTCTTGGGAAGCACAAGGCATTTGCTTGTTTGCAACTGGCCCAGCATTGCTGATGTCTGTTCAAATTTAAGATGGGAAGAGTAACTTGGATTAAAGGTTTACTCAGTATTGGTTAGTGGAACCCATGCCCTGTGAAGGACCTTCATCTTGTTTTGGAAGCAGGTGTAATAATGAGTAAACACAATTATGAATCAATATAAGGTGAGAGGGTGATCAGACTTGATTAAGTGCATCTGACAACTCTTTACAAGCAGATGATTCAGTTCAACTGATGACTCTTCCAAAGATGATTCATCTGGAGAAGAGGTAGAGGCTGCTTACTTATGAAGGAGCATCAGGCAGAATAGACCAGCCCCATACTGCCACCTCTCTGATCAAGAGATCAGGAGGGAAAATGATGCAAACAGTAGGAATGAATGTAACAGAACTGAAAACAATAGACTTATTGATCAGCATCAAAAGAAATACTAAGTAAGCTGTGCTTGGTTTGGCAACTGCAATAATAATAATGTTAAATTATCCTTTTTATCTGTGGTATACATTTGAATGTTGATAGCATCCTTTAGTTTCAAAGAGAACACTGACCTGTGAGAAGGAGTCATTTTCATTGGTGGTTAAAAGCAAATAAAGTCTTGCAGTTGTAGATATGAAACTTGCAACTGAAAAACAACTGTCAGTATGTCTGCTGTTTTTTCTATGGTACATAGCAATTGACAGATATTTAAATTTTCTCACTAATTTCCTTATAAAATCACACACACAGAGCAAATACCAAAAGAGAAAAACTTCTTAATGATGTGTTTTAAGCAATGGACGATGCCTTTCTTTACCATCCATACAGCGTAAAGAAAGGGATCGTCTGCTGCTTACAACACTGAGCAAAAGTCATAAGTGGCGACCCAGAAAAATTAGATAAAGAATTGGTCAGTATAAGCAGTACCATACAGTGTAACAACTACCCTGGGTACATGGCAGCAGACCTAAAAAACTGGGATAGGCGGGTACAAGAGGAGGACAACAACACTCAGAAAACAGTCTGCCAGTCTGTGAAGGGGGTTATCAGAGAAAATACAAAGGATCTGCGGTCCATATAACATCGGGACAACCTTCAAAAGCTTGACGACACTCCGCAGATATCTCTCCTGAGTAAGACCCTCCATAGAGGAGAACATGACTAAAGACTGTGTATACGCTATTCCGTGCATCTGCGGAAAGAAATATAAAGGAGAGACAGGCCGCCCCCTTAAGGTAGGGCTTCAAGAACACCAGAAAGCTGTAACATGAGGGGAAGTGGAAAAATCAGACGTGGCTGACCACATATGGAGAGAGAAGGGAGATCACCGGCATCTGTGGGATCAGGTTGAGATCATAGACAAGGAACACCATATTAAAATTCGTAAACTTAAGGAATCAGCACATATGCTAAGCCACAAAAATCTCCTGAGCCGTCTAAGCATAGAAATGAATACAATATGGGAACCAGTAATAAGGAGTGCCAGAGAAAAGCGATAATAACAACATAAATAGCAATATGAGCTCTGGTAAAAACATGTATTGATAACAGCAAAAATTGCAATATGAGCACTGGTAAAAAAAGGTTGCTGATGACATTAGGTTTATAATACCCAGAAATTCATATACAGATGTCCTCAAGGACACATGGCACAATGAATAAAGGCGTTAGTTAGATCCAGTGACAGGACCCAAAGAGTGTGAGTTCAGTACCTGGCTAAGGCAGGTATGAGTTCATTACCTGGAGAACTTTCAGAGGGAAATTAACAGGAGATAACTGATAACTGACATCCATTAAACATGGCACGTGGAACAGTCTACCCCAGTGAGCGAAATAAAGTGTTCAGTTCGACATTCCAACCACCTGAAGAAGACCGGAGCATACAACAGTCGAAACGTTGTAATAAATATAGCGACAAAGATGAGGACAATAGTTCAAATAATGTAAATAATGTTCTTTAGACTAAGTAGTTTCTGAATTTTTCAGTTGTTTACTGACTGTTACACCATTGTTATATATTAAATTCAACAGACCCACAAAGTTGAATTAAATCACTTTGGTAACTTTGAGCAATAGGAAATGTGAAAGAAAAATAAAGAGAAAGTGAGATAGGTGAAGGCAGGTAAGATTTTGAACATTATTTCAGTCATTTGTGTTTCTTACGTATATCTTTAAGAAAGCAAAATTTACATGTAACTTTTAAAAAGAAACATTAATTCCCAAAGTGCAGGACAATCCCTCATTTTGTAGAAATGTTGGTAACCATATTTATCTCTGTTACAAAATACAAATAATGCTACTTTTCTTCAACAGTTTTGTTCTCCTTGGCAATTTTCTTTTTCTTTATTGACATTTTTTGTTTCAGTTATATAGTTAATAAAAAAACAAGTCTTTCTCCTTTTATTTAGTCTTCACTCAAATCTCTTTCTAACATGATTTTGTGTTTTTGTGTTAGTTGTCTCTTAGTTCATGTATCCTCTCTACCTCAGTATGAAATCAAAACTATTCCTCCTCTCATTATGAAAAAAAATCCTTGTTGTGTATGGTGGTTTTCTGTCACCTTGGAATATGTTATCAAAATTATTCCTTCTTCCACTATGAAAAAGAAATCATTTTCTGTTGTGTGTGTGTGTGTGTGTGTGTGTGTGTATGTGTAACCTGTCATCTTAGCTACAGCCCCATGCCAATATGAGTATCCAAATTTATCACTTATAACTTTATGAAAAAAAAAAACATGAAGCAAAATAAAACAAACTTTCCATTTACTCATGTCTGAGTTAGTTGTGTACATCTCAATTACCCCTCCACCATCAAAATGTCTCTGAAACAAGTAATGATCATTTCACTAATATCCTTATCAGGACTGTTGTTTTTTTTTGTTTTGTTTTTTTAATATATATATATAAAATTCAATGCTTATTTCTGCTTTCCATCATATGAGTTATCAAATTTATTTCTTCATATAAAATTATAAAAAAAAGAAGCCCAGACGTTGTTGCAAAGTACATTTGTATTATCTGATAAGGTATAGGTCATAGTGAGGAGATAGTTTTCTTCTCTACATTGGAGAGAAATTAGACCTTGCTGATCTTGAAATTGACTGTTTGGTCTTTCTGGGTAGGTCAAACTCAATACTGCTACTGTAAAGTATGGAATGGGATGAGGGACATATTTATTTAACTTATTAAAATATTGACCATGAAAATTATTCTGTGGGCTGTGATTGAGACCCCTGCACTATTAATTTGATATTATATAATCATATCTTCCATATATTAGTGAGAGATATATACACAGATTTATGTTACTGTTGTCTATGTGGATAGTGTAATGGTTATTGACTTGGAAAAAGAAATTGGTGAGCTGTTTGAATTCCTGGCTGAGTTCCTTATGCTCACTTTCACACAAGTACCTGGGAGGGTATGAACCAATCTGTTCTCAACACTATGGGTTAAAAAGTTTTGCTGGCTAGGTTATCTTGCCTTGAGGTAGCAAGAATCATTTTTATTTGTACCTAAATTAAATCTTACAACAAATACATAAGTACTATGACTGCATCTCCATTCTTTTAGCACGTGTTAATAGCAAGAAAATAATGATTACTTGTAAATGTGTCATTAGTAACAATCACCAATGCTATTTTAGATGGTTCTTTAATATGGGTTAATACTTTTTAACTTATCATTCAAACCTATTTATAATAGAAGAGTTTTACATAGAGTACAAACCTATTCAAACATAACACAGTGAAAAGAAAAGGATTTATTTTAGATCTTATCAAGTTAAAAGAAATCAATAAAAATACATTAAACTATTTACATAAAAAGTGATAGCACCATTGATTAGGTTGTGTATTAGGTACTGGTTGCTAATAATGAGATGCTAAAAACTATAAAATTAATAACAATTTAAATTTTCTTCAAATACGCACAATTTTTTCCCTATATTTCTTAGCTACATTTATTTCATCTTTAAATATATATTATTCATTATACTGAACATTTCCTAACACCATTTAAATCTAATTGAATTTTTTATGATTTAAAGCATTCAGTATATCATCATTATAATGAAAGTAATCACAAAAGACTATTTTTTTTACAAGGTTTTGTTTTAGTTTTGTAATATCCCTGCTAAAATCCAAGAGAAAATCCTAGTGTACATTTTCAAAATAATATTTTAAAAAAGACTGACATCTGTAAAGCAGAGAAGCCAAAAAAAATTATAATTAATTTTGTACCACTGAATTCTTAAGTTCTTGTAAAACTAATATTATTAAAGTTTATAGTTGCTTATAGTAATGTAGTTTCAATAATAAAGTTTAAAAAGTGTGTTTCAACTCTAAATAAAATACTAATTTTTCTTACTTTTTGCTCAGGTGTGGATTACTGCTGGAGATTTGTGTCTCCAAATATAGTCCATGCGTGAGGGATACATATCACCATGGAAGGAATGGACATGTTAAGAATGCACATGATGGAAAAATGTACTGGTGCTCAGAAGAGGAAACAGATGTCTCGACGTTACCAACCACGACCAAAACTAATATATGATGATGATGATGATGATGCTACCCCACTAAATCTCTCCATTAATGACTCGAATTCTCATTCAATTTCATCAACAAATACACTTAAAAAAGAGGCTGAAGACAGTTTGAAATTCTCAAAGGTTTCGTTGACTAAAGTGCAGTCTAGCACAAACTCTGCTGTGATTACAGGTAACCATTCTGTTGGACATGAATCCCTGAAACCTTGGAGTGAAAATGGCTGTGATATTTCTACAAGGCTTTCTCCTTCTGGTGATTCTCCAAGGAATTCTATTCAATATACTCAAACCAACGACTCATCTAAAGAGATACCAAAGTATCGCAAACCACACAAGCACACCATTGAATCCTTACTGGAAGAAGAGAAACCACATCAAAAATTGGATAGTTATCCCCACAGTCCAGATGTTCCCCAGAAATTTGATAGCTATGCTGTCAGCACGGACCATAACAAAAAGCTGACTGTGATTTTACAGAAGATCACTCCTCGAGATGACAGCAGAAATTTGATGAAAGAACCTGAGGTGGTCAACTCTCTGGCGGTTCCTCTTATTGGGCCCACTTCAATTCCTCTAGATGAAACAAAGACCTCACGTTATGAAACCCGGGGACACAACCGTAAAATGATTCATCCAATTTTATATTTCAGTGATTCAGATGATGATGAGTTTCCTCCAGTGTGGAACTCACGTCGGGGTAAGAAACGTAAAAAAAGAAGCCTTCCTAAACCAACAGGAATAAAGAAAAGGCCAAGCATCTTGAAGACAGATATTCCAAAGAAAAAACCCCGGAAAACTTTAGGTACGCCTAGAAAAAAGTCCAAAAAAAGAACTGAATTTAGGTTAAGGCCATGCATCAAACTTCCAAAGATAATAAAGGCTACTTGCAAAATTTGTGATAAACCGTTCCGGACAATAAGTACAATGAAGAAACATTTGCTCATTAAACATAATTTGTCTTCACATTCACAGTTGGCTATCAGCAAATGGCTATGCAGCCACTATGGCTACTTGCAGTACTTCTACAAAATGATGGCTGTTTATCATCTGCCCAACCTTAGGAAACAGTATACATGTTTGAAGTGCCAAAGAATATTTAAGCGCTATAGCATTCTTCGCCTGCACTGTAAGAAAGTTCACCTAATGGGCAGGCCAGTATCTCTAAGCTCTCGTCTACGCTCTAGCAGATTCTTTAGAAAGAAGATATTGATGCCATATTGGAAGAATCAAAAGAAAGAGTACAAGAAACGTGGCCGTAAGCCCAAACCCCCTTACTTGAAAGGTTACAAGAAGCGAGAGTTCCGATGTCCAATTTGCCTCAAGTACATTGCGTCCAACAAGACACTTGTGGTGCATCTTTTACGTGTGCACTCATTAAAAGAAGATGAAATATCATGTAGTGTCCTGCAGAATCTGAAGTGTGTGGAAACCGATTGCAATTTTGAAGGGAAGTCTTTGAAGTCACTGTCAGACCATGCTCGCCAAGTTCATCCAAGTGTACGACATTTTTGTCCCTACTGCAATCGGGGCTTCTACCTGGAATTTCTGCGAGATAAGCATGTACTTATGAAGCACAAATATCGAGAGCAGCTTCTGAAGTTTGCCTGTAACCATTGTGGTAAACGCTATCTACGCCGATGCCATTTAAGGATGCACCAGTACTCGAAGCACTCCATACCACACAATGTCCAAGTAAGTATTTTTATTTTATTCTGTTTTCACTTAGAGATTTCTTTTTTTAGAAAATTTAGATTTAATTCTGCAAGCAAAGACATTTAACAAGTTTTATTTTGATGACATGTGAAGAGAAGATACAAGTATATTACAGGCTTTATTTTTATATATATATATATATATATATATATATATATATATATATATATATATGAAATTGTTAGAAAATTCTGTACAAAAACTTGTTGCGTAGAGAAAATAAGATTTTGAAAAAAAACTAATATTTATATTTTCTTTTTTTATAATACATGTATTTTTACAGAGAAATATTAAAATTGTGTTACTTACAAGTGGCTTTTCAGAATAATTGTTTTACTTTAACTGATTTCGCTTTTAGCTTTTTAAAATTCATTTGATTTGTTCAAAACACAACTGTCAACACGTGGAATTATAAACAGTTTCAAACTTTGAAAAGCTAAAAGTGAAAAAACAATTTAAAGTAAAAAAAGTAAAACAATTTTTTCTGAAAAGCCACTTGTAACACAATTTTAATATTTTTCTAAAAATACATGTATTATAAATATTACATATAAATAAATATAAATATTAGGTGTGTTTTTTTTCCAAAATCTTATTCTCTCTCCCTCTCTCCCTCTTTATATATATATATATATATAT
>OZ038483.1:9697334-9709834 GCA_964036315.1 Acanthosepion esculentum | reverse complement strand
TATAAGTTTAGTTTTTCTTGTATTTTTATATACATATATATATAACCATTCTAACAGTGCTAATAATAAAACTGATAATGCATTGAAAAATATAGGAATCCTCTTTGTGAGCTATGGGAATTTGATCCCTGAATTATAAGATAAATGACTAAATTGACTGTAAATGTCTTTCTATTTGATGTCACACTATCATATTTTTCATCTTTTTTCCATCTTAAAAATGTTATTCAAACTCAGTTAAATTGAAAAATAGTTTAATATTTTCAGATTGATTAGAAAAAAAAAAGAAAATTTTCTTCAGCTGTTAACATATACTGTACAAAATATTAATTATTTCATAATCAATTTGTTACATTTTGTAAAAAGTCTTTGCTTACAAGCAAATTATGATTGTGTGCATCATTTCTAATATAAGTACATCATATTTATAAAAGTATGTATATTTTTAGAAATATTCTTTATTAGCAAAATTGAGTGATTATTATTCACTCAAAATCAATTTTTGTATGCCTTAAAACTTTTAATTAAGTAAGTATTGATTAAATCATTATGGCAAGGACAGTTATTCTAACAATTTTATATTTAATTCTGTTTAGAAATATTAATGGATATTTCTCAGTGTTTATTGAAAACATTTATTTTGAAACAAGTATAAATTTACAATCGATATCTATTGTATTTAAAAGTAGAATTTTAAGATGAAAAGATAAAAAAAAAACATGGGAAATGATTGCTGGAGTAACAGCTTAAAGAAAGTTCAATTTTAATTAATATGTGTATTGATGATTGATGTGTAAAAAGTGATATCATTTCTCATTAGATGTATATGAACTGTGATGTATGTTTTAGATATTCCGTTGCGAAGAAGAAGGATGTCGCTACACCTGTATTCGTCGTATGAGTCTGATTCAGCACAAGTCGAAACATGTCAAGGAAAAACAGTATTCGTGTGAGTACTGTGGCAAAAAAATGAAGACAGCAGTGTGAGTATTTATCCACACACACACGCACATATATATATATATATAATATTGGTGTGTAACATTTTTCTACAATTACCTAGAGAAGAGTAATATGAACTCTACTGGTGGCATAATAAAAATAAAATTTTATGTTAAACTTGATAAATAAAGATTTAAAAAAGATCTTCAGGATCATTCAATGGAAGTTTGCTTAGTTTTTGAACATGAACAAGAAAATTCAGAATATAAAATGTTTTTGATAGTATAAGATTAGGTACCTTTACTGTTCATGGAAAACCAGCATAGCATAACGAAAAACGCCCTAAACTTAATAAAGACAAAGTTTTATCATCAAAATGTTTGTTATTATTAAGAAGAAAGAAGTATTTTTTTAATTATTTTTTTAAAATTTTTCAATCCTTTCTAGCACGTTCAAAATTTTGCTTAAAAATCTTGTTTTGTTTATGTCAGCTGTTGACTTAAGAATTATGATTAGTATTTTTGTATTTTTTCTGGTAAAAAACAAATTGTTTTGGAAATTCTTTCAAAAATCAAATAATTGTTGGATTTAATGAAACTTTCAGGACTTATTCACAAATGAATTAAATTATTTAAAAAAAAATTTTTTTTTAGAAAATCCTGGTAAAAAGATTTTTTTTTTTTTTTTACATATTTACTTACATGTATAACTTATAAAATTTGGAGAAATTAAATTTAAGGGCAAAAATTTGTTTTATTAGTTAAAAGCAGGACTCCTTAAAGAATTTAAATGACATTTTTTTTTGTAAAACAGTTAACCCAGTCACCGAAAATCTGTTCTGAATCATATATAAAAAATGCAATAAAACTATACGGTATTTAATTAGAAAAGCTTTTAATTGCTTTTATAAATCAGATTTATTAAGGACATGACAATCTTAAGAAGAAAGTTTTTTTGATGAATAATTACTTTTTACAAGAATTGTTTTCATTTTTTAAAAATTTTAATTAGATAATTTAAAATTCTGCATTACTTCAAGGTGATATTATTATTAAGTGAAAACTACATTTACGAATCGAAAATTGAAAAGCTCATTAAGTCTTTTTAACCCAATATTTTTTTTAAATTTTAATTTTTTTTATGTACACATAATGTGTCCCTGTTTGAAAGTATGGTGATGATACATGACATAATCAGAAAATAAGAGTGAGGACTATAGGAAATTTAAATTCAACATTCCTAAAATTAGATTATGGAGAACATTTTCCAACACTTTTTAAGATTACTTACAGAAAAGCATTCACCTGTCATTTTCTTAAATTATGTTTTAACAGATAAGGTCTCCTTAGGACAGGGGTGTCAAACATTAGAGCCTGCAGGCTGGATCTGGCTTGCCAAGGGCTTCAATGTTGCCCTTGAAACAATTTTGAACAAACTGAAACTTAATGATGTTTTTCTCGTCTGTACTAGTTGGCATTTAAGAGATTAGCCCTGCAGTTTATTCACATTGTCTAACATGCCAGACAGGAAACATCTGGCCAGTCTGGATACATCAAAGGTTTGTATTGCCTGAACTGACAATAGGCCACGTGTCTAAAACCGCAAATGCCTATGCATTACTCTCATGTTCGAGAAGATTGTGTTTGATATTATACCTTGGCATTTCAGAAACCAGCCTAACATATTACCTGCGTCAAGTATATTGTGGCATTGCTTTTAAAATTTGGTTAAATTTTCACCATGTCGTTGTCAAAAAAACAAAAGGTTGATACAGAATGCAGAGTATTCCAAGAGAAGTGGACAGATTCATATTTTTTCACATCTGTAAATAAAAAATCTCTGTTTAATATGCATACAGCAAATTTCTGTTATGAAGAAATATAACATTTGCCGGCACTATGACAGTCACCATAGCAATAAATTCAGAAATTTGCAAGGGAAAGCAAGGACAGACAAAGTAAAAGAACTGTTGTCTGGTTTAAAGAAACAGCAGTCCATTTCCAGTCATAGTATGGAGGTTAGTGATGCAGCTGTAAAAGCCAGGTACCTCATTGCTAAAGAAATTGCTGCAGCATACAAGCCATTCTCTGGTGGCGAATTTGTGAAGAATTGTTTGCTGAAAGCTACAGAAATTGTGTGTCCCCCAAAAATGCCAGTCTTTTGCTTATATTAGCAAAATTTGACAAGGAACACTATTTTTGATTGTATTTCAGACCTAGCAGCTGATATAGATGGTCAATTCAAGGAAAAAGTGGCATCTTTTGTAGCATTTTCAGTTGCTATTGATGAGAGTACTGACATTACAGACATTGCTCAGCTTGCAATTTTCATCTGTAGAGTTGATGCAAGTTTAACGGTTACTGAAGACATCCTTGGTTCACTTGTTGGCACATTGGAAAATGTTAGAGTAGACTGGGCACATGCTGTCAGTGTTGCTACAGATGGTGCACCTTTAATGATTGGAAAGAAAACTGGTGTTGTAGCGAAATTGAAAGAGAAAGTGCATACTGCAAATGGAGGGCTAGGCTTCTGGGCTTTTCATTATACTGAAAGTCACTGAAAATGGACCCTGTGATGGAAGTTGTTATTAAAACTGTTAACTTTATACATGCCAGAGGCCTCAGCCATCATCAATTTGACACTCTTCTTAATGATAAAGATGTTGGCCATGGCTTGCCAAACCATGCTGAAGTAAGATGGCTAAGTCAGGTTATTGTACCGAAGTGTTTTTTTGAACTACGAGGGGAAATTGTAAACTTCATGGAAATAAAAGGGAAGCCTGTGGTACAGTTACAGTCCCCAGAATGGGTACAGGACGTTGCATTTATGGTGGATATAACCTGAATAGAATGTTGCAAGGTCGTAACAAAGTTGTCACACAGTAAGTACTATGACAACATACGAGCCTTCAAGTCTAAACTTGATTTGTGGGAGATGCAGTTGTCAAACAACAATCCTACTCATTTTCCATGTCTAAAAGATCTGGCAGTGCTGAGGACTTGAACCAGTACAAAGAGAAATTTTCCAGTTTGCTTCAACAGTTCAATTGGCACTTTGAAGTATTTAATGAAATGAAGTTAGAATTCAAAATCTTTTGTAGTTCATTCTCTGTGACATCTTCTGATGTGCCAACTGATATGCCACTCGAGATAATTGATTTGCAGTGTGACTCAAACTTGAAAGAAAAGTTTGCCTCTGTTGGCCTCGAAATATACAAGTATCCTTTTCCTGGCTATCCCAAAATGAGAGAGCTAGCTGCCAAAATTTTGTGCATGTTCGGAACTACTTACCTATGTGAGCAAGTTTTCTCAGTAATGATTATCAATAAAAACAAGCTCTGTTCAAGGCTAACAAACAAAAACTTAAATGACATCCTAAAACAAGCTGCTTCACAGAAATCTCCCCTTATATTGATGCACTTGTCAAGGCTAAAAAGTGTTTGCAACACACTAAGTTTACTAAATGGCTAATATTGTCAGAAAGTTGAAATGAAAGCTTAGCCTCATAATAGCTTTCTGAATGTAGTTTCATAAAGAATTCAGTGTAAGCTAATTTGGTTCATTTCAAAGTATTGCATTATAACATGTAACAATTTTTATTGAATAAAAACAATACAATTTTCTTCATCTTGACATTTTCTGTACATCTCTGGCCCACTTGATGTAAAATTGAGCTCATGTGGCCCCACAGTCGAAATGAGTTTGACATCTCTGCCTTAAGACAATAATAAAAGTATTGACATCTTGTCAAATGATTTACGAGGTGTTGACAAGCACTTAATCGCAATAATGATTGCTTTAAAAATCCATTTCTCTGTTAAAGTAAATATTTTTTTCAAAATCAGATTAATTAAACTTTAAATCAGCTAAATATTTCTCAAATAAAGTTTCAGAAAAATATATTTTAATTTTGGGAGATTTTTAAAACCGAGAATTAAAATTAAATTTTGTCTACAAATCTGTCAAAAGTGGCTGAATTTAAACATTTCTGAAAATGAGGAAAAAGTTGAGATTCTAATCAATATAATTTCTATTTGAAGTACACCAGATTATTTTGCTTACTGGAAATAGTAAATGTAATCATTTAACTTTTAATTAAAGCTAAAAAGAAAGCTTCAAGAATGATTTTTCATTTTTAATATTTCACTTTAAACCAATGTATCAAAACTGAGTGGAGGTGTGTGCATATAATATATATATATATATATATATATATATATATATATATATATATATATATATATATATATATATGCACAATTTCTCTTTCAAATGAGGCATGGGAGGTAACTAATTTCAACACATTAAAATATCATTTTTATTTAATAATTGCTTCAAAATAAAAACTACTATCCAATTAATTGAATGGATCCTGTAAAACAAAAATGTCTATAATGATGACTCCGATTATTCTGATTAGTGAAGATATAGGGCAAAGTACTGAAATTAAGAGGTACAAATTATATAAGATAAAGCTAACTTGGCACAATACAATTTGCATATTGACATTGTACTTGAATATTATCTGAAATTACCTCTTATTTTCACTAAAGAAGCTCATTAGAAAAAGAAATAACTTTTTCTGTAGCAAATTCACTATCAAATGTATACCTTAACATATAATTTTAAATTTATTTTTTGTAAAATATTTTTAGTATGCATGTCAATATGGCAATATCTATTTTTCTTTTTGAGAAGTTTAACATATCAACAAAAGTTACTTACATAATAGTGAATATAATTAAATTTGAACACTTTATATCTTATTCATATAGTTTTAATTTTATAATCTTTAATGATACTTTGCTGACAAGATGATCATAAAAATTTGATTATATTTACTTTATCCATTTGTAAAGAGTTCATAGAAATCTTTGTAATAATCCAGAGATTTACTTAAGACAAAGGATTATCGCATATAAAATATTAATATTTGCTTATTGTATCTTAATGTGCTTGGCAGTTGATATTTAAACTTTGCAATATTTCTTAAGATATTTTCATATACTAAGAATTTGAAAAATATCCTACATGAAAGATTAGTTTTTTAAAAGCCCTTACGACTGAAGCTATAAATAAATTTGTTTAATCCAGTCATTGAAGCACTGATTAGTTAAAATCTAAAGTTAAATATTTTAGAAGGAAGTGAAGTGTTTTAGCCTTTAAAATCTAATGAACTCGCAAAAGGAATGTATTACCAAAATATGTGCATATAATGCCTAAAGGGACTGAATTTTCTATTCTTTATAAATTGGCACTCCATGAACTTTATTTCTGTTTATCTAGCATTACACATCCAGTTGAATGGAATCTGTTATTTTGCTACTAGTACAATTCATGTCTATGTAAACATCCAAACCACATCATTAAAGTATCTAGATATGACCGTGCAGGCATTCTTAGAGTGTTTAGTTACAAACAGCCTCTATTTAGTAAAAGGCCATTGGTATTTTGCTACAATATTTTGAAACTTGCAAACAAATTTAACTTAATGTGTAGTTCCATGAAATAATAATGTTTGGAACTTAGATTGTGATTAAAATAATGGAGAGGTGTCTGAAACATATTTATCATACTTTGATGAAATTTGTATGGTAAGAAAAAGTTTCAATTTAAACATTTCAGTTTTCTTTATACTCTTTCATATTAATTATCTCTCTTCATATTTTGTTATTTTGTAGAAAGAGAGCCTAAAAGTATTAACAATTTTCTTTGTTAGGCTTTTTATTAATATAAGTCCTAATTAATTTTTCATTGTAGTAATTAAGCCTATTTTAGTTCCACCTCTATGTAGCTTTTTTGTGGCTTAACGCACATCCAATCAAATATTCTTTGTATGATTATTTAAAGGGACCAAGCACTTGGCCATTATTTACTTTATTAACATTTTGTCTGGTTCAAAAATTTTACTTTGAGAAATAACTTATGTAGTCATTTCATTTTCCCACATGTCAATTTATAAGGTTTGAATAGACTCACAGTCAAAATATCATGAATGGGATGTCTTTACATGAGTGTTTTGAAATAATGAACTCATTTCATGAAAGACTGAACAAAATTAAGAATATAATCTGATAAGTAAAGGTTTTCAAGTTTTATCAAGCTAAGCCAATTAAGACTTGTTCATTTACAAATATTTTTAAATCAGTTTTTCTTTTCTGGCATAAATATCAATTATTGTGCTGAAAATAAAAGCTTGGGTAAATTTTTTTACAAATTAAGCATGTAATTTTTATTGGATGGCTCTCAGAATAATAGCATTAGAAATGACTTCTTATTTACATAAGGTAGAACCCATCACGGACAAGGAAAAGAGATATTTTTCAGCTTTGTTATAAGGAAGCAAATTTTATTGTTATCTAGATGTTGCTAGTATTCTTTTTAAGTCTGTCTAATTAATTTTGATGCTATTGTTTTTAATTATTATTATTATTATAACCAACTGTGCAACTGAAAATATTGCTAAAGGATTGGCTAACTGATTTTCTTAAAACACTAAAAAAACATCTATTCTCTATAATTATTTGATTAACTTGGGTTCATTTTTTGAGTTTTATAAAATATTTATAAGTGGAGACGCTTACTATTTTTTATAAGAAATAAAGCTGTTTTTATTTTCTTAATCAAATTATTTTTATATAGTGTCTTATTTTTTGCCAGTTGTTTTGACAAGTATTTAATTATGATTTAAAAAGAAATTTCCAAAGGGACTGCTGAAAAATTCTCAGCTCGATGCACTTCTCAAAATATTTTTATTTTTTCCCTTATGTCCTCCTTGGTTATAGTGAAAAATTTTCAGAACTTCATGAATTTAAAAATAAATTTTGCAAATAGACATCTAGTCTTCTAAATTTTTAATGAAATTTGAAAATTCAACCAGAAAACATTTTAACTTTAATTTCTTAATATAAAAATCTGACAAGAAAATTTGTTTTTTACAATTTATATATGTCAGAAAACAACTATCAGAATAATTGATGTTTGCACAAAACATAAGTCAGGCCACAATTAACTCCTTAACTTATAATTTTAATGTTTTTATTTTTATTTTTTTGTCACTTTTATTTTTCTTCCTAATATTCATATTTATACAACATTATTCTATATTTCAGGACTTTGCGTAAACACATTAGTAAGATACATCTAAATATCCGTCCATACCTGTGCCAGATGTGTGCACAGGCTTTTGGTGAGGACAGTGAGCTCCAATCTCACATCAAGCAGAGACATACTTCCCATGATGAAAAGGACTTTTTCTGTCAGTTCTGCCCTTATGCAACTTCCAATAAGTATTCCTATCAGAGTAAGTACATTCATCAATTCAGTCATCTATCAAAAAGAGAAAAAAAGACTTGCCATTTTTATTGCTTGTTTTATTCAGATGGACAATAATATCTGGTAAGTTTGAAAGCTAAACTTCTAATGAAGAAACATTATCTTAAATACTGTGCGGTAAAATCGGAATATCCTTTGTTTTTGTGTTTTTAAATGAAATATCTTATTTCTATCTTTGATATGGCATATCTAATTTTTTTCAACTTATTGTCTTTTCAGCGCACATGTACCGAGTCCACAAAACACGTGCACCAGGAGATAACCGAGAGGAATTCAAGTGTTCGCACTGCGATTTTGTGACTATTTTTGGGCATCGTTACCGCATCCACATGAATAGTCACAACAACATTCGCCAGTATGTTTGTGAATTTTGCAGCAAGGCATTTGTCTCGTCCAACAGCCTTCGTCGACACAAGCTCTGGCTGCATTCCTCAGAAAGTTTGTCCTGCCCATTTTGTTCATATGAGACAAAAACAAAACAAAGCTTGAGTGTACATGTTCGTACCCAGCACACAATGAAAGGAGTCAAGCCATACATGTGTCGTTATTGTGACTTCCGCTCAGCCACAGGAGGAAACTGTCGCAAACATATTATGAATAAGCATAAAGGGCTGGAAGTTGAATATGTAAAAGATACAACCTTGCTTGAAGCAGCCAAAGCCAGTTTAGATTCTATGGCTACTCAGTTCACATCTATGTTTATGATGGATCAGCATGAAGATAAACCTGTTGGCTACAATGAACAGAGAGACAATTCTTTAATTAACTAAGAAAGGACAATAAACAAATTTATGATGTATCTTGAACGGTTCTAAAACAGTGGGTCTTTGATGGTAAACAAAAGACTTCCATATTTTTCCATTTGTTCTTTCAACTGAATTTTTAGTTCAAATAATATGCATTGAATTTCCTTGAAATATAAAACAAATATAACTTGTTAAGAAAACAGTCCACATCCAGTTTATGCTATTTGGAACTTGTCATTTAGATTATTGTTAAGTTTGTTCTTAGCGATATTGTATAAATTTCTTTCATGTGTTTAATTGTAACATTGAATTAAAAAATGCCATCAACAAAATATATATAAATTGTTTTAGCTAGAAAAAAATTGTTCATTCAGATTCTGTTGTTGCACAGTATGGCCAGAAGAATAGTTTTGGCTGAATCTTTAAGACATTAACTGAAATTTCATCAAGTAAAAATAATAACGTGCAAATATGAATAAGAAAGTTAATACAATGCCAGTCAAATGACTGAATTCGGAAATAGATGGGCAGGGGAGATAACTTAAGAAGAAGTCACTAGGAACGTGTTAAAAATGGAGTAAATTTGAAGTTAACCTAGCACATAGAGTGACAAGAAAATATACAAACAAGTTTCTCTTTGTTTAAGCAAATAGCAAGAATAATTACAATGTTTCAGCTGCTACTTTGCTGCAAAACCCTTGATTATTTTCATGACTAAATTAAATTTAGTAATTAATTTAAAATGTAATTACTGTGGAACATAATGGAGTTTTTTTTCCAAAACATTCATTTAAACATAAGAGGGAAAAATTGTTATATACAAGATAATTTAGCATTTTTTGTATTCAAAAGCAAACTGTGGGTGGGTTTACACCACCATTTCTAATTCTTGCCATATCCGACCCATTCTGCCACACATTTTGCCCAAAATGATATTTTTACCATGACTGGCTAACAATGCAAAACAAAAAGACTGAAAGAAGAAACCAGCAGATGACTTGATTGATGATGTCTATACAGCCAGAATTTTTATTTTATCGTCCATGAGTATTTTGGCAGTTTGTTTTTTTTTTTAATTATATTAGACAGAACTTACTTTTGTTACTTTCAAAAGTGAATTTAATGATATATTCATATTATTTAGTGATATTAGAGATTTAGATAACCATTTTGTTTAGATGTTTGCTGAAGCAAGTTTTCATGTAATTGTTTAGTAATTATCTAAGTTTTCATTTTTGACTATGCTTTGCAACTAATATTTAATTTTTATAAAACGGTATAAAAAATAGATAGTAATCCATAGACAAATTATCTTGTTTTGATTTTTCTTTCTAGTGCATTTCAATTTAATAGTCCCAGCTAATTAGTCCTCTCTTGACAACAGCATCAAATTTGGGGTTATGCCACATTTGAGCTCTGCTTTTGTGAATAAGATTCATTATGATTCTATCTGTGACCTTTGTTCTGTCAACAACATCTTACCAGCTACAGCTTTGATATTTTTAAATAAGAATATTCTTATTTTTTCTCCTAGATTTTCAAATCCCTGAACCTATAAAAGTGTTGTTTGAATCTTCCTCAACATATTATGTTGTATATCTTTGAAGTAATTTATGTAAATTTGGGGGCAGTTTGTTATTTAATTTGGTTAATCAAGATATTCTTCAGTATTATGATTGTTTAAAATTTAATCATGCTTATTTGCCTATTTGCATTTAATGACAAGTTCCATAATTAGCAATTCTGTGTACAATATTGATTTCTTAATCAACTGTGGAAAGTGACTAGTTATAAAATTAATTTATTTAGCTTTTATTTAAACTGAACTGAAATATTGTAAGTCACTTCTATACTTGACCATGACACACACACACACACTCTCAAGACTGTTAATCAGCAAATGCCCATTCCATCTGCAATGCACATAACTTGCCCAGAAAATACGCCCCCCACACACACATATATATATATAAAATTTTTAAAATCCAAAATCAGTACTGAGCTCTGTGGATAGTATATAAATTGATACCAGTCTCTGAAAAAACAATGTTGCAAATAATACTTTTCAACTAATAAGAATCAACAAATTAATTTGGGTTTCTTTTCACTTCAGGAAATTTATATAAGAGCCTACTTGCCTCAGTTTTGGACAATCTCTTTCAAAACCCTAAGTCCTTCAGTTATTTTTTAGATAATAAAATAGGCAATTTCAAGAGAACCTTCATTACAGCAGCTTTTATCTATCTATAAAGCAAACATTGAAAAAAAGTTGACGCAAAATTTTAGTTACTCTGTTAAAGATGTTTTAACAATGTCCTTGTCTTAATCTTATTCATTTATGTACTCATATAATTATGAACATGTTTTTTTCATCCAGACAAGATATTTGGCAAACATTTTTAAGCTTAGAAATACAAAAGGTTATTTATGCCTTTTCAATTTATCTTTGGTAAAATATCAAATAATCCTTAGAAATGTAGTTGGTGTTTATATTTATTTTATGCATTTTACTTTAGCAAAAATTGTTATTTGTAAAATTTTCAAATGGTTTTAATTACAGTTTAGAGACTTTCTTTTTAGTTTTTACAAAGGAAATAGATGACTTTTTAAATATTCTATTTGATTCTGCACTTCTTGATATTTGGCTTTTGTGCACTAATTTGCAACTGAAAATAATTTGAGTTCTTTATAGGCATATTTTCCGTTGTATTTTTATGCATATAAAGAATTCTTGTATTAGTTGCAATATAGATAAGTGGTTATACAAATGTCCCCATATTTTTGTAGATCTACATTGACTAATTTCTTTGTCAAAGGAAAAAAAAGAATTAAAAATATTGCATAAAACAAAACAAAAGCAAAAACACTCATTGCCATGTTTTATTTGAGTGATGGAACAGATTGGTGTCTATCACTTAGACAACAAAATGAATTGGGATTTTGTGTTTTTGTTTTCTTTTTCCATAATCATTCAGTAATGTAGTTTGAACCTGTTTACATTATCAGGGGTGCGGTGACTACAGTTGTTTGATTTTGGAAATTATACAGAACTGGTTCTATACTTTTGCCATTTTGCTCCACTGATATCCTTTTCTATCTACAGCTGATATGTTGTAACATATAATGTGCTGTAGGTTTTTTTTTCTTTCTTTTGTTTGTTTTACAAAAGAAAGTAGTGAAAAATATTGCTCAGAAAGTGAATGAGGCCAAAGACAATGAAGGTTGATATTTTTTCAATTTTGTTTATTTAATGTTGTATTGAATATATATATATATATATATATATATATATATATATATACATACACATACACACTACATAAAAAACTCAAACAGCAAAAATACCAGAATTCAATGCCTCATTCAGCTTTTATTTTTATTTCTTCTTTTTTTTTATGAAACGGTTTTTTGCCAAAATTCCACCATAATGCAGCGATGATAAAATGCTCGTGTTATTAAGTCTGTATATCTACACGCA
>OZ038483.1:9517334-9694834 GCA_964036315.1 Acanthosepion esculentum | reverse complement strand
TGTAAAACATACTCATTATATTTCTTCAACATTTGTTTGTTTCTTTTTGTAATAAAATTTAAATTCTAATACTGATGGGGGCATCAAAACAACACTGTCCTACTTCTTACAGTTTTCTGCTTGATGAAAAACTTCAAAACACAAAAACTGTCTTGAAAATAAAAAAAAGTCTTCAAATAAAATTTTCTAATACTAATATAAAGGTTTTTCCAGTTTGTTGCATTTATACACAAATCTAAGAGTTTTGTTCTGTTTTTAAAATGCTATTTTGTTTATTTTTTCATATAGCAAGAGTTGAAATATATTTTCGTAATGTACCCTTAAAGGCAAAGTACTTACTCATTTTCTTTAATGACAATTAATTTTAAAGGACCATCTTAGGATATTTTCAGTACAAATTATGATTACTTTCTAGATAAAAGTGAAAATATTTACCTGCAATTATTTGATTATAACAAAAATGCTTTCTTGCAAAAAGGAAAACACACCCAAAATTACAACTGATGACAAAGTTTCTAGCTCTAAACCATTATTTTCATATTTATGCTGATAAGATTTTCCTTTCAAGTAAGCATTGGTTGAAACAGAAATATGCATTTTATTACTCATTATTATCAAAAATATAGACCTTGTAAAAGAATGCATTATTTACAGATAATAAATCTAATTTGAAAGTATTTCAAACAGGCTCAATATTGTGTGCTTCTTGCTCAAAATCTTTATTTGAAGAGCTGAACTGAAATTAGGTTTCAATTTTTTAATATTTATGCAGAGAGTAAAACTTGCCAAATGATTTCTACAGAATGTTTACTCATATAAATAAGTGAAAAGAAATCTGATTTAAATTTTTAAAAATGCTGCTTATGAAATTGACTAAAAATGAGTATTTTTTTTTGTCCAAAGAAAATGTCTATCAAAATGTCTGAAAATTGTTCTTCTGTCTGGAAAGGTATACTCAAGTAATTAGTCCAATTTAGTTAATGAAGATTAACACAATTATTCTTAAGATGTTTCTTAGCATTTATTCAAATAGTATCACTTTATTAAATTTTATTAAAGATGCTCTTCCTGCAAAATTATTTGCTTAAATGTAAATCTGTATGGAATTCAGTAGCTGAGAAAATTCATCATGCATTTTATGAAGTTTATGCTAACTTTTTAGTTTTAGTTTTATTTATAAATCACATTTAGTTCAAAATATTAAACAGATCTAATGTGCTTATTATTTTATTGTCAATTTATAAGTAAGCATCTTCAAAATATATATTGTTACTCTCTTACAGGATGTCTATGCCATTAACAGTTCAAACTTTTCTTCAGAAAGTAAGAAGAATACAAAGTTCACTTGCCAGGTCACTCAAATTAAAGAAATTTTGGGTAGCAGTCATAGTATAATCAGTCTATAAGTCAATTTTTATCACAATAAAATTG
This sequence comes from Acanthosepion esculentum, assembly GCA_964036315.1. Lineage (NCBI taxonomy): Eukaryota > Metazoa > Mollusca > Cephalopoda > Sepiida > Sepiidae > Acanthosepion > Acanthosepion esculentum. The sequence continues at coordinate 9,693,403 of OZ038483.1, read as the reverse complement.
ATATTAACCAACTTATGTTGGTTTAATTTTCAGAATATATTTCTATGAGAAATGTCAGTTTAAACAATATCTGTTTCCATTAAAAATATTGATGCAACTTGTTTGGAGGCTGTAAGGTTTTATTAAACAAAATGCAACATGAATTTTTATTTATAAATAAAGCTAAAAGATCTAGGCTACAGAAATATTTATTTTATTAACATACTATCTGAAATACCTGAATGAATTATTACTTTAACATGGACGCCTTGACATTCTATAACCTTCATCACTTTAAATCATTGATCTTAACTTTTGTACACTTTTGACATTAACTTGCAACAATTTATTACTTCTAAGAGACCTTCTTGGCTTGAATATTGTTTTTTTATTCCCATATATATTTCTTTTAGTGATGAACAAAAAGTTTTCTGTTAAAATATCTGGAGATGCAGATGAAGGGGCATTCCATTAACTTATCTTTGAAACCAAGGTGGACAATACTCACCATTGTAGAGTGTAGAATGGCATTGTCTTGAATATGCTCTTTAGTTTGAAGCTTCTTGTTTGCAATGTGTACCACACAGACACACACACCAAGAACTTCTAATTCTCTGTATTCATCTTAATATGATTATCAACCATTAAGGAGCCTATATATTTTTAATCTAACTAAACATTACTCCACCTCCCCATCAGCTAAGTTGTGTTGGTTGTCTATTTCCATAAAAGACCCAACCTCGAGCCTAGCCATCAGGTCTATCCAATGTAGCTCTATATTCATCGTGAAAAGATTACTGTTGAGAAATTAGTTTTCATGTGCTTATTTGCCCAGCTTATGTGTTTCTCTTTATGATGCTTAATTAAAAGTTGCAGTTTGATTGATTTCAGGTGTTTTGGGTTTTTTTCTAATATTCTTAGTCATTTTTTGCCATTGTTTCACATTTTCCTTTTAATTTTTTTTAATATTGTGTTTATCTTTCATGGCAATCTTTATATATCTGAAATTAAAAAGTAAGAATCAATCACTATATATATATATATATATATATATATATATATATATATATATATATATATATATAAAATAATGAACCATCCTTTGAGTTGCATAATAAAATCTCACACTACCAAATAAGCTATTGTAAATATTTCTAATGAAAACGGTTGTTATAAGCTGAAATACATATTGTGTATTTATTATAAATGTATCCTGGAAATTTTACAAAAATGACTTAATACAATTTTTATTGTGAAAATGCTGACTGAATGTTGAGTTTGCATTGCACTATTTTTAACAGTCTGCTCCTTTCTTCAGCCTTTCTTAAATAGTTCTTCAACTCTGCTAATCTAAAAGATTACTCTAATTTGAGATGTGCATATTTTGGTTGAAAATAAAACTGGATATTTCTTTTTTGAATCAGTCATCTCCCCTTAAAACAGTCATCAAGTTTTCATTTGCTTTTTGTTTCTTCAAAATAAAAATGTCACTTTTATCTTGACTAGCTTACTCAAATTTAAATTGTGAAATCTTTATTCTGGCTTTGTTTATATGAATCAAAATTTAAATAGAACATTATGAAATTTTTCTGAACCTGTTGAATTCTGCCACTTGGATTCTTGATTCTAATCCAAAATCAACTGCCATAAATAATCAAAATAACATTCTTCAAGAAAATATAACAGTTAATTTGTAAAAACTGCTAAATCTATGTGGGGATGATTACTGCTGATATGATGGTAGATCGTTAGTTATTCATCTGAGCCACATGTGTGATTGTTGTTGTCAGCCTGCTTTTTCCTTACAGTGTACACACCGTGGATTTCTAAAATATTCAATCTGCAAGCAGATGTATGGCATCTTGTTGGTATTGTCAGCTTTTCAGGTTGAAATTTAAAAGTTGAATCTGATTAACAATGTGGGGATACAATGGAACCAGCACTTTGGCCTTTTCCAATTTGCTGAAATATTTCATTTTACTCAAAGGCTAACAACAAAAGTTCATAAGATGGACTTTTCAGCATGCATTATATGAAACATTATTCAGTTAGGATGGAAATATGGTTGAGTTTCTGTATAACTTGTTGCCACATTTTTTTTGTTTATTCCTCTGTTCATCTTCATATGTGTCATATCAGGTATTTTCTTCATATGAATTTGAAGTACTGTCATCTTTATACAGTCCTTTTTTTTGTTTTTCTTTAATCTTATCTAAACATCTTAATAAAACAATAGAAGATATTGTTTTTGATAAATTATAGTTAAATGCTTATTATCACACAAGTAGATCAAATCAGCTTATATTAAAAGAGCTTACTAATATTCATATAAGCATTTACTTATTGATCCTTGAAAGGTACCAAAAAAATCAAAATTAATTTTTGCTGATATGCATAATAAAGTGTAAACAAAAAAAGAAAAGAAGAAAGAACTATCACCTGGTGCTCATAAATTAGAATGCATAAAATACAAATTAATATTTGCAAATAAAAAATAAAACTATAATGTTGATTAAAAAAAAAAATACTAGTTTGGGGGAAAGTTATGGCATGAGCAACATCTTGCTGTATAATTCAGTAAATAAATTCCTTCATTAAAAGGGAATAATGAAAATTACTTGACTAAGAAATAATAAATTCATTGGAACAAAAGAGTTGCTTTGACAAATGTCAACAACTAAAATTTCCATTATACAAAGCATTCTCTTTTTATGTTTGCCGTCCATTGTCGTCTTCACCTGGTTGGTGTTGATACTTCAGTTGCAGTCATGTGATTTTTTTTCATTGCTTGTACTATGGACAGTCAAAAAATATAATAAAATTAACTTTATAATTAAAAAAAAAAAAATTTAAAAATAATCTATGGTATTAATGGAATAACGTGCACTTATGCATAAGAAATATCTTTGAGTGAGATTTTTTTTTGGTAACTTTTTAAATACTTTCTGAGTGCAGTATCAAAACCAGTCTAATATGATATATTTGCCATGTGAATGAGACTCATTAATCACAATCACTATAAACAAATCTATATGAAGGCAATATAACTTTAGTAAGCTGTCATTTTTCATACCAAAACAAAGGTTCATCACAAAATCATAGGGCAAAGCCAGTTCCTGTTTTTCTGAAGTCTTACAAAAAGGTTTTTGTAACTGTTTTATTTCTAACAGAAATTTACAACACTGACCTTTAGTTTGGATTTTAAGCTAAACTATTTTAAAAGGAAGAAGTTTTATAAAACTCATTTTTACCTTAACCTTTCTCTCTTCACTTTATTATTTTTTCTTCTCTATTCTTGTATTATAGAAAACAGAAGTGAAGCTTAAATTTGATCATGATTGAAATAAAATATTAATGCTTATTTGAAATGAAGTCTTTAGGCTGTAATGATTTAAAGTCTACAAAATTTACTTAATGATAATTTTGAGGGAATAGAAAAAAAATCCACTTCAGCACTAATGAAATCCGAACTGGAATTTTCTTTTTTTATGAATCTTCTCAAGCATTGATGTCAAGTTTAAAAAATTGTTTCATCTATCAATGTTTTTCGTATACTTTCTGACTTAAAAGAGTGAACATTTCTGTAAATAATTTTTATCATTGTGAGTGTATGCTTTTCTCATTTTGATTAATAGCTTTTCTGCAAGAGTTTTTATCAAACTCAGCAGTAAAATACAGTATCACAATGTATTACTCTGAAATATAATTTTGTGGACTCTTTATTTAAGCAACATTAAAAATGATGTGGCTATTCTGTTTCAGAGTTTAAAAATGATTATTTTGAATTATTTCTTGTTGAAAAAGCTAAAAAAAATATTGCAACTTTGATATTTCTGTACTTCATCCTTTGATACTCTTTAATTTTATTTCTGTTATTTTGATCTAAAATTGAAAACTATTCAGAATACCAACTCGTATAAGATGTGAGTTTCATTTTTTTTCTTATTACTTGATTTCATTTTGTAGCTATAACAAACAAAATTGTTCCATTTCTGCAGAAGCATCTGTAAACAATACTTTTTAGTATAGACATAAAATGTGCCAAGAGCTGCTTTCATGTAAGCAAATTGTTTGCTTTCAGTATAGCTTTTACTGACTATAGCAGAGTGTTTATTTCTTACCAGAAACCTCCTGACATGAACATTTCTTTTTTAATCCCTCATAAATTTGCCTTTCAATTTATTCAGCTTGACTTGTTACATTAAATCTACTAAAACCCAAATATACAATTTCTACTATGAAGAGATCTATCTTTTTCTTGATAGTATAGATTTACTCCAGAACAATTTTTAACAAGATAACTAATTTCTTTTCATATAACTTGTATTCTGCTGCAATACTGAAATGCATTTCATAATGAAGGCTTTCAGTTTTGATGTTGAAGAAACATCAAATGAATAAAACAATTGTGAAGTGATGAAATTTCTAAAAATAAAAAAAGCATAAACTGAAATACCTTTTTTTTATCTTTAATATTCTTCCTTGTCTTTCCTTTGCTTCATTATTCTAAATGAACTTTCCATCCTTTCAATTTGTATACCTTATTAATTTTAACTTTATATAAATAATTTGGAGAAAATAGAACAAAAATGATTTATAAATGTAAAGACATTGACAAATCTTGTGTGTACACTAAGAAAAATATTTTTCATTACCTCTGTAGGATATTCTAATTGTAATTGATAAAAAACAAGAAATCCCTTTTCAAGTTGCCTTTATTTGCTACTTTGGATGTATTTTTGCACTCTTAATCCATAAAAAGGGTTACATAAATTTTCCAGTACTATTATGATAGAATTTTGCTTTAGAAGAAAACCCAGTTTCTATCTTAGAGGCATAAAAATATTTCTTTAGCTTTGTTAAAGTTTCTCTCATCTATCTTATGCAACTATTCTCAAATTTTTCATTTCTAACTTTAGCTCTTGTTCTATTTTATGGTATTTCACTTTGTTGGGACAAAAAACAGATAAGTTATGGCAATAGATACAATATTTTAATAATGATAGTCCCTTGTTTTTGTTAAAGAAAATTACATTACTTTTCATTGTTTTGCATTTCTGGTCATGTATAGCAAAAAATTTTCAATAAAGTGAAAGGCTATAAAATATCACTGTAAACTATTTTAAATATTAAAAGTCATAATTTTCCAAAGTTCTGATGAAAAAGGCAATATCAGGAATTATCAGTTACATGCGAACAATCCATAATAACATACATAGGAATATAAACTTTTCTTATTTTTTTTAAACTTACTAATTTTCTTATTTCTATTTTCTCCTTTTGAAGAAAATAAAACCAAAAATATGCTTATAAATAAAAAGAATTTTGGGATTGCAGATTGTGTGTAAAATCTAACACTGTCTTAGGAATATTGGTGCATTATAATAATATAAGATGCTACATATTAGAATAAATATGATTGTTGAAGCATTAAAACTACGAGTATATACTGAAATGAAGATCATAATTATTGGCATTGGATAAATTAATTTTTACTGGCACCTGTCAGCTTTATATTTCTTGCGTTAATAAAAGCTGCATTTAAATTATATAGCAGCAATTGGATGGTCTCCCCCCCAAAATTTAACTGATAGCAATCAGAAATATGGGAAGTCTCTGCAGTTCAATTCAGAGTCAAGTCTGGTGTTTAAAAAGTGGAATAGTATTACAGGTAGTTGTCAAAAACATGTCTGGAAATATGAAATTATTTATGGTTTATTGGTTGAATATGCTGTAGTTCATATTCTTTTATCAAATATTATAATAAAGATGAAACATTTCAATTGAGGGCAACCTTGTCAATTCTAAATGCTTTGTGGTTGTTTCTCTTCAGTTTGAAACTTACATTTGATATCACACAAAGATATCAACAGAAAAAAAAAGAAATTATTGTTTTTTCATGTTTATCAATTTGACCTTACTACTCTTGGAATAATATTCCAAGTCATCTCCATTTTAATCTGACACTTTTAGAAATGATTCTTCTTTTTCTTTGTCGATTTGATAATTATTTTTTATTTACAAATTGTAGATGAGGAGCAGTGTTCAGAAAACAAATTTACTAACATTACTTGAACTAATCATGCATACACATACATGCAGGCATACACTCATATGTATGTATGTATACACACACATAAACCTCTGTGTTTTGTGATGATCCTCTGTTGGACATAAAATTCTCCTGCATAATTAAAAACCCGGTGCTTGTGCAAGAGACTTAAAAAATTAAAAAAACTAACAAGAAATTTTGCTGTTTCTGTTATTGGTTCAAAATATGGTGCTGCAGAAGACATTGACATCATTCCTATGAATAAATGAATTTGAGAAATATGAAAAGAAAAAGTTTTTAAAAATTGCCTGTGATATTTGAGTTTGTCAATGATCCACTCTATTGTGTAAATCCTTTTTTTGTGTAATATATATATACCTTGTGTATTAACCGCTGGTTATCATCTGGTTTTAAGACCACCTTGCCATTGGTATTGATAGATAGTAATTTAAACAAATGTTAAACCATTGCCTTATTGTAGTAGGAAAGGCTGTTAGTGTTCTGACAGCTTGGTGTGCATATTTGTGAACTAAGTCAATGGTTACAATTTAAGGAATTGTATTTGGCATGCCTTTGACATGCTTCCATATAAATTAATCTCATGTTCTGGATGTGTTTGTTGATTGGGTTTTTCAACCTGAAATAAGCTAAATCACTTTGAGATAACTAATAATGTAAATATACACAGTGGGTCTACTAGACAGCCAGCATATTTTCCCTTCAATATGTTTCTATTTCTTTATATATATAAAAAAAGAAAAAATAATTATTAATGTTTATTTGTTTTCTATTACTGAGGACCAGAGAAAAACAAACAAATAATTGTAAAGACACTTTATAAATCATTTAACATTTTTCTTTCATTCACTAGACAACAGGCTACAATTAGAAACTTGTAAAAGCTTTAATAACTTTGATCAATTTAGCACTGGTTGATCAAAGTGATTGCCATTAATTTCTGCTGATAGAACTAGAGAAAATAAGAACTTACACTCACTTGTACTTTTAGTTTCATTTATAAAGCCTAGAATCAGAAAATTCATGGCTCTGCTCAAACAGTAACCTGACACTTGCAATATTTATTCTAATTACCCACTTATTACTGATATTATTAAGCCACTGTGTAGTCAATTCATCATGAATTTCTAATCTTATGAAACATGTACATTTATAACCTAAAAGACAAAGTGTGATAAAAACATCATAAAATTTAATTTTCTCTACCTCAGATTGAGTCATGGAATTTTTTATTTTTTATGAATGGCATGATGATTAAATAGATTATTACTGGAAAACATTTTAAAATAGTCTTTTAGGTTATTCAAAAGTGATTGCCATGATGTATGGCCTGTAAAAAAAAAACATAAGTTAAAGTTTGAAGATACTTGGTTGTATATACTGACAGAGGATAGTTAAAATCAAAAACTATTTCAATAATGATCATAATTAAGATGTTAAAGAATGATGATAAATATTGAGGAAATTTAGAAACCTACCAATCCAGCTTTTTCTCAATAAATGGACACTAATATAATTTACAAAAGAGTGAGACTGTCTTGTAAAATAAATGAATCTATAAAAAAAAGTAAAAGTTTTGAATGCAAATAATCTGCATAACTACTTAAAGAGGTAAAAAATTGATAATATTTTAGTGTATGTATATATATATATATATATATATATATATATATATATATATATATATATACATACATACACTGTTACACACATTACAGATAAACTAGAATTATTTTAATTTTATATCATAAACAATTATGTGGTATCCAGCTGTGAAATCTTTAGTTGTAATCACATTCATCTTTTTTTATTCATCATTTGTTCCTTTATATGAAGACTAAAAAAAACTAGCAAAGATGAAATTGCTTCTCTAAGCCGTTTAGTAATATTGTAATTATAGTGTAGGTGTCTCAATGGCAAATAAATGTAAGCAATTTGAAATGCATTCTGTGTATGTATAAAAATATGGACATCAATATATTCATAAAATAGCATTATTTATTTTCTTTGAGGAAAACAAAAGACTTACCAAAACAGTAAAAAGAGTTCTCACTACAAAAAAAAAATGACTTTCAAGAGATAAAATATTGTTGTAGTAGCTGACTGCTTAGTTGTTATGCAGAAATTATTAGATGGTGATAAATATGGTTAATGAAGAGGAGATAGCCAGTTCATTCCACATGATAATTATTGTGAGCAATGTTTTTCTAATAAGGTGTTCAAAAATGTTAAAGTGATCCTGTCATTTTAATATTTCATACCCAAGAGAAGAAAATAAACCTATTGTTTCTAAAGCATGCTAGTTCCTCTTCTTTCATATTGTATAGTATCATCTAATTGCCTTTGTCTTAATTAAATTCTTATTGATCTCAATCAAAAATTACCATTTACATCCATAAACCAACATCTTTCTGCATGGGCACATTAGTAACATAAACTAATAAAAAAACAAACTTATTTCTTGATTTTAATACATACAACTCTTCCCTTTTTTATCTCCTTAAAAAAACAGAAAACCTTAATAGTATGAGCACAAACAAATTTTCATCAAGAACTTATTAATATTTTTGAATATTCAGATTTCACTTGTTAAATTTTTAAATTCTTCTTTTTCAAGACTTTCAGCCATTTTTTTGGCACCTCTAAAGACCAAAAGATTTAATTATAATCTAAATTCAATTCATGAAAAGGAGCTTTGAAAATGTAACAATATTTCACTTTAACTACATCAAATTAATTTTAATAGTGGCTGATATTTCATTTAAATATAAAGTAAAATTATTTCTTTAATGTCTAATTTTGGCATATTATTTTACCCAAAAGTAAAACCTATTTTTAGTTTGAATATTTTTTTCTACCAGTTAAATGCTCTTATAAATTTCATTTCATGAAGGTTTTCTGGACAATCAGCTTATTTCAATAATAATATGTTAGTGAAATAGCTGCTGTATGATGTTATCAAACTATTGACTGCTTAAAACTTTAGAACTTGAGTAAATTCATACACTGTTATGATAAGGAAAATGCATAAGAAAAGGAGGGAAAAGCTATTCAACTACTCCACTGCCAAGTTAAAGCACTAAGGCCCTATAAGCTTTTAGTCCAACAAAACCTTAAAAACATTAAAAAAAAGAAATTTACTGTACATGACTGAGCATTACAAATAACTGTATATATCTTCTTTAAGTTTCCGCCTTCAGTAAAGACAGACAATCAAACATCAGTTAAGAAAAAATTGTGTGCCTCTTATGTTACCTTCATGAAACAAAACCTGCTAAAATTTGACATTATGGAACTCTGATCATTCACTTAAAGAGAGATATATGAAGCCAACATAGTTTGCAAATTAAACAACATATCTTTTTTTCCATTTCTAATCATCACAATGTTTAGAAAGTGTTAATTGAAATTTAGTTCTACTGCAAGATTGAAAAGTCAGTGGTGATCTTTCCTGAACATAGTCTAACAATTTCTTAAATTTAAAAGTCACTTTCAGAAACTGAATATTGTTTGAAGTAATTCTGATATGAACACACACACACACACATATATGTGTGTGTGTGTGTGTGTGTGTAAGAGAGAGGTTGTCTCAATGACTATTCCCTGGATCCTCTAATATTTTTTGTCTAGCTGGCTTTTCCCACTGTTAACAATAAAATTATGATTAATGTAATCAATAAGCATTTTCTTTTTACTAATATTTGAATTATTTGACAAAAATGATATTCAGCTCCAATATTGGTGCGCTTGGTGGAAAATATACCTAAAACCATTTTCATGGTTTCTCAAAATAAATTGGTAAAATTTTACTTTCTGTTTTCTGATATAGGTAATTATCAATGTGATAATTATTATCTTTATTATGGATGTTTTTAGATAACAATTAAAAAGAAACTTTTTGTTTAGACTTTGAAAGAATTTTTCTGTTGTTTTTTCTTTTGTATTTTACTGCATGTGACATTCCTGAAATCTTTTTCTTTAAATATGACTTCTTTATTGCATATGTCATTTTTTAATCAATTTTTTATATGTTCATTTATAAGCAGCTGTTGTGCAAATATGATTGATACATCAGTGCACTTGAGAAGTGATCATTCATACTTACTTTTCTTCATAAAAAGCTGGCATGTTGGTAACCCCTGAACAAAACTGGTTATAGTGTGAAAACAAAAGGATTCACACTCAAACTCCAACAAAGCTAATTTGTGATGTCATTTCTTTTTGTTTATTTCTGTTGTAAATATTGTGATGTTTGTTGGTTCCACCTTTTATCTTGATGACCAGTGTCAAACATCGAATTCTAAATGTTGACTGATGTGATATCTTTATTATCCTGTCGAAGTGGATCGACCGTTTATCTTTATCCAATTTGCTGGCCATGAAATTAACAGTATGTATGAAATGAATATTTAAATAAGTAATGAAAATTTACAAGTTTAAATGTAATTGTTTTCCGTCTGATTACCTATTAAAAAAATAATGTTATAAAAGTGTAAAGCTTATTGACCTGTGCAGACATTTCTGTAATAATATTTTTGCTGATTGTATTAATATTATGAAATAATCACTTTGTCCTGTGCTCTTAGAATAATTTGCTGATTAACTGTTGTATTGGTTCTTGAATATAATAGTGCTCTTTTGTTTATACTGTCATTTTAATAACATTTCTCTTTTCATTTTGCTGCTGATAATTTTATGTCTGTGTCTGTATGTAGACCTATACATACATGCATGCATACACATACATTGTATGTGTATATATATATATATATATATATATATATATATATATATATATATATATGAATTGTTTATGATTTTTGAGTAAATACTATGGTGCTACTTGACAAGTTCTTGAGTTTTTTTTGTTGTTTTCATAAAACAATTATATATCAGTTTGCTGCTGTGCCAGGCAAAATGTCATCTTTGTTTATAAAAATGTTTAGTGAAATTAAAATGTTACTTTTTTTGGGAACTATATTAACTGAAGACATGTTCAAGGCATTTTATTAACAGATATTATTATTTTTTATGATAGCAAACCAGGAAAAATGGAAATGAAATGACTTGAGCCTTCAAGTTGAGTCTCTTGAAAAAGAAAAATAGTTTGACTAATTGGTTTGCTTTATTTGTTGACTTTCTGCATGTCTTTGGTATTTTCTTTTTAACTCTCTGACTGAATTTGGATATTTTCCTTCAAACCACCAATTATGTTTACTTAAAAAAAAAAAAAAAAGAAAAGAAAAGAAAAAAGAAAAAAAGAAATCCTTTCATGCTCTCCACTCAAACAGATTAGATAAGGTGTAAATGTCAAATTGCAAAATCATTTTTTTTTTATTAAATTTGTTTGAAAGTGTGGTGGCCCTTATTTATATTGTTGAATTTTTTCTATTAAGCCTTGATGAAACCTAATTGTATGGGAAATGGTTTTAGAAAAAAATGACTCTACTACTGTTTTCTTGTTTACAACAATATGAAATTGAATTTTTTCTTCTGTTAAATCTTTCTCTTACAGAAAGTCTGTTTTGTTGTGATTTTCAGTATTCAGACATTTATCAATATGTGTTTGTGTGAACTTTGTGACACACTGGCACAATGATGCATTTGAAGAAGGTGTTTACAAATCAAACAAGTTCTGCATCCTCCCAAATCATCAGACAATTCACAGTTGTGTGATTTGTTTATATTATTAACATGCCTTTTTAAAAATTTCTGTTTATAAATATGTCAGTATATAAATTGTTTTATGTTGTTGGTTGGTTGGGATTTTTCTTAGTCAAAGTTAAGGATGTTTCTTTGCCTATTGTATATCTCTTGAATAAATGGCTTCATACTCAGATTCCCTTTGCCTTTTTCAAAAATTCTGAGCATTGATTTTAATCAAACCGTAGGACTTTTTCCTGGCAAATTTAATTTCTTTAAAAATTTTCTTTCAAGCTAAAAAAAATATTTGCTGAATTATGAGAATGAATTAGGCTTCCATTAATGTTTATCACTTTTTTGTACTACTGAAAATCGCCAATATTTTTTGTGAAAAATTTTCACTTTAAATGAGCATACCTTTTCTAATGTTTGTTCCTTTTGTTAGTGTATTTCAAATTCAGAACAAATTGTATCATAGTCTGTTGGTTAAATGGAAAACTATTTCTTTGCAATCTTTAATAATTTAAATGGGCATGATAGCAATAGGAGATAAATTTTTACAAGAAAACTGTAAATGTTTCTTATTAAAGATTGTGCCACTGTTTTAAGTAAAACTGTTTTTGCACATGTAAATCTCCCAATGAAATTTTTCCTTTTGGTGGTTAAAGGGAAATATATTTGGCAGAAAGTGCTGTCTTTGTTCTTTTCAAAACAAATGTTATTAGGGAAAACATAGACTTTAGTAATATTCTTAATAATTTACTGAACACAATTTTAAAAGTTCTTTTTCATTTATCTGCAAATTTGTTTTGTTTTGCTGTTTTCTATATAATCAGTATTCTGAGTTTATTCCTAATTCTCAACACTACTTTGAAAATAATATTATAAAGCACTTTAATTTTTGCAATTAAATAAGTTTAATGATTGAAAAATGTTATTTTTATTCCGTTTAATTTAAAAACTGAAATTTCTGCATGACACATTTGGTAAAGACTTTCAAAGCTCAATGAAAATATCAGTTATTGCAAAGGACTGAGAAATGTTTCTCGTTCTGACAATCTGAATCACAGAAATAACACTGCACTCTTTACAAATTAAATCACTTTAATAAGGTTTTGTTAAACTACATTTGTAATGTTCTACATTTAGATTTATATATATATATATATATATATATATATATATATATACTCATCTTTGACATGAAAAATGGAAAGATTATTTTAAAGTAATTGACAGAGATGATTGCCTGAGATTAGAAAGATGAGAATATTTAATTAAACTGTTTCTATTCATCAATATCATAGCTTCTATCAGTAAGTATATAAAAATAGAATGCAATGAAAGTAAATAAGTTTTTTTTTTAATTAATAATAACGATTTCAATTTTTATTTTTATACAGCAAAGCCATAAGTCTTCCCACATTTATTTCAGTTTATGTATTCATGTAGCTAATTCTTGAAAAACATAGATTTTAATTAGAAAACCCATCTTCTGCATGTGCATTAAACATTTCTGTTTAAATGAAGATAATTTGTTATGAGAGTTTTGACTTGTTTCTTATGGTTTTATCACTACATGATTTTGTAAGTATTTTTCATTCTCTTTTGATTTTATTTGTTCAATATTTTCTTTTATTCATTCAAAAGTAGTTAGTCTAAGACTATTATACACAGTTTATAAAAGTTTACATAGGAAAAGGGGTTTTCATGCTATGTTTCCTTTTTTTTACCAGTGAAACAAACTTAAAAAATGAACAGAGAAATGCTTTATGGTGAATAAAGCAGGCATGGATTTTTTATTCAGCATTAAAGTATAAATTCAGAAATTATTAGTAAGCTAACAGATAACAATAGATTTTGTATAGTCAACAGAGTAAGAATTTATGATCAATAAATACATGTAGTCATTGATTTAATAAGATTGTAAGAGAACAAATTTTAAGTATAATAGAAATGTCTTAATAAAAATGTGTATTAGTTACCTGTGTCTTTTAAGATAATTTAATTGAAATAGCATTTTTTAGTATCTTTTGTAAGTGAAGTTTTGTTTCAAGCCATTTTCATTGGACCTTACAAGAATAGATGTTAATTTTGTTAATGCTGTCTAATGAATTGAATTTTTATCATGTTTCTTTTTTGTTCCAATAGTGTTAATGTAAATAATGACATTACCTATCTTTACTCAGTTATTTGAGAATAGACATTATGATAGCATGACAGTTTCATAGATACCTAACATTTTTTTCTTTTTGCAAATCCCTTCATATTAAATTAAGAGCTTAAAATTAAACTCGAGCTGTTAAAGATTCAATTTTTCAAAGAAGAAACTTTTATTATTAGTGCGCTAATATTCATTTTTAGATTTTTTTATGACTTGTAGTTAAATCTTGTAATTTCATCACTTTGGTACTATTAGATGACAGTTACTTTTAAACATCTCATGTGTAAAGTTTAATTTTTGTTTATTTTGTTTTTCAGGATCTCATTAAAGTTAAACTAATTTACATTGATTGATACTTCAATGTGTTGTATTTTTACCACTTAAAGTAATTACATTTTTGTTTATATCATATTGGAGTCACCATTTTAAAGTAATGCATGGTTAAAAATTGGAAAATGACTTGATAATGTATTATTGATAGGAAGATGGTCACAAGAGTAATCAATTTTGAAAAAGTGTTGGTCATAAGCTGATAATTTGGTAGACAAGATAGAAGTTCCAGGATAAGGTTGTGCTTGATAGAAGAATATAGGCATAGTCTTGAATAAATATTTGGCATTAGCTTACATTATGAGATTTCACTGTAAAAAGTAAATGTGTGAGTGTTAGTTTAAGGTTACTTAGTTATCTTATTTCCATTGTATGTAAGTGGAATTATTTTCTCTAATCTTTCCTCCACAGGTTGAAAGAAAAGTTATATTAACTGAGAGTAAATAGGCTGCAGAAAAGATAAGAGAAAAGATAAATAAATAATATATATATATATATATATATATATATATATATATATATATATATATATAAGAACTAACCATGTCAACATCACACTCATGTAGCAGAGATGTCAAACATTTGTTTTCTATAGGATTAAGCTAACTTCACATTTGTTGGAGTATATTTAATTAGTCAGAAAAATTAGAATTTAAATCAGTAATTACAGTTCCAAAATAAATGAAATAATTGGATAATTATGAAATATGAATATGATGAAAAGTGGATAATCAAGAACAAAATTATGAAATATTCAAAATAATAGAAAATTAAGAAACTGAGATAAAGCATAAGAAGGAATGACCTGATATGGTTTTACAGTCTCAAGACTACATGACAAAATAGTTTTCTGTTCCATCATAACTAACTTTTTCAAAATTAGTTCCATTCTGCTAAAAATATTTAAAAAAATGAGTCATTATTTTTACCTTAAATTGTGGACAAATTAAAAAAAATAAAAACTGATACATTTTTCTTTCATTCTCTTAAAAAGATTTTTAAAATTTCATTAAATATTTTAAAGTAGAGTTAGAAGAGAGACCAAAAATAGAAAGGAAAAAAGACAAAAAAATTAATTGTATGCCTATTGAAATTAAATGAAAATAAAAACAAATATAAACAAGTCTTCCTTTTTTTTTTCTTTGCTTATAAAAAAAATTAAATAAAAGCTAAGTCAACTGAATACTGAAATTATTTACAATAATTATATAACTCAATCTGGTTCAATTTGTTATTAGATAATACCTGCAAATAATTTTTTTCCATATTGTAATTGTTTTTTACATTTAAATGACTGAATTCATTACAAAGCTGTTGAGTTGAATTTGGTCACTATTCTGTAATTATTTGTATTACTGTTGTATAAGCTCTAATTGAAATGCTTAACCTGTTTGTAGCTGCCTTCTTATCATACCTTGGTTCAGAAAAAAAAATGATGTGAAACCAACACCCAAATCAGCTTACTACTACTACATAGTGGTCATCCTCCAGTAATCAAAAGCAAACAATTGCTAACACAGTCTTATGAAATTTACAAACAAATATGAGAGATTTATATAAAAAGAAAGTGATGAAATGAAAAAAGTAAAACAGTTTGGGCGGGGGGGCAGTTAGGTAAAATATTTAGATTGCATACATGCTTTACAAATTACTGAAAACTGTTTTACCAAAAATAACATAAAATATAAAAAAATATTTTTCTATTACAGTTAAAGACGAAAAATCTCATAGAGGTAAAAAGACAAAGGCATTTAGAAAGTTAAGGTGAAAAAAAGATACTTATTCCCTATTTCTCTTAAACTATTTTCCAGTTTAATTTCTTCAGATGTCATTTAAATAAGTATTGTAAACAACTGTTTAAGGAGAAAACTTATTCATTGCTTTAGCAAATTCTTTTGGTTATCAGACACACTATTTTAAAACAAGGAAAGTAATTCCTGAAAATGTATTTGTTGTTAGCAATCTAAATATTAAGAAAGTTAACAATATTTTTAATTTGTTAGTCAATTATTGATAACCAATAACCATATTTTAAGAACATACTCTCATTTAAAAACAACTGATTACTTTTTACTGAAATAACCAATAACATTCAGTTTGAAATGAGCTACATTTGACAAAATAACTAATCCTGTAATTTTGAGCAATGTTTTTGACTTGACTCTTCCAATGTACTCCATTACAAAACTACATGTTTTAATCTGTATACATGAAATAGAATATTTGAAAACCTTTCCCAAATTTTGGTCATTTTTTTGACATGGTAAAAATGATTGTTATAAAAAAGACTTAAAAATTGCAATATGAGCTGTTACAAAAAAAAAAGTTGGCAATATTTCAGCCTTGCAGAACAATATTTACTGCATTTATTTGGTTCTGCATACATTATTAGAAAAGTAAAATAAATTCAGTATGTCTTGCAAAACATTCCTCTATAAAATTAAAAATGGTGCTAAAATTTTAATTTGATAAAACCAGGTTTAGAGCTAAAGATAGCTTTGATTTCATTACTTATCTCATGAGGATGTAAACAAAAATAAATCATATTGTCAAAAAAAATGTAAAAAGCTATATGCTTACTACAAAAAAGGTAAAAGAGAATTTTAAAAGAAATATGAAAGATAGTGAAGACATAAAATTTAAAATACAAAATTTTTATTATAAAACATGCTTATTTTTGTCTAGAGCCCAATATCTAACATGGTTGAAAATAATTTTAATCTTACACTTTAAAACTGAAAATTTTCACTATTTTATAAAAAATATTTAAAGATTTATTTTTCATCTTTAAGATTTTTCTCCTGAAAGGAAAAATAATTTGAGAATTAATACTTTTTAACAAAGAGTGAATTTAATTAAGAAAAAAAAGACAAAAAATAAATTTGTTTGTCTACTGAAAAGAATTAAGGGGAAATTAAATGCTTAGGTATCATGTTTAAAATTGCTGGTCAGAAATTTAAAAAAATGAAAAGTATTCTAACCCTATTTTCTTCCACATTGAAGAAAGCAAAAAAGAAAATGTCATAAATATATTTGCCTTAATAAATTGAATTCTTGGAGTATCCAAACAATTTTGGATAATAATTTAAAAAGATTGCAGTATAAAAATTATAAATGATCACACAAATATCCTTTTAGCTTTTAAGCATTAGACATTCCAAAATTTTACTTTGAATGAATTTTTGACATTGTAAAAAAAAAAAAATCAAGAACAATGAATAAAACTTTTCTCTAATTCTTTGCTAATTTTTTTAATCTTTTAAAGCCTAACAAGTTTCAATATTATAATATCCTCTTGACTAAAATGAGCATTATAGTATCCAAATCAGTGTGCAATGTAATTTGTCTCTGAGTCATTACCATAATTCCAAATATATTTAGTAATAATCTGCTATTAACCTACAATCAAGGATACTATTTTTCTTATGTTTATCAGTTAAGAAAATGATGTGATGTTTTCAGAGACATTGCTTATCATTGAGGTTGTTTCAGTTCTGATATTAGTCAAAATGAGATGAATGTGGTATCGAATGTGTCCAAACGATTACACTATGACCAGTCAAGGTTGACAACTCAAATTTAAAATATATATATATATATATATATATATATATATATATAAAGAAATATAGTCTTAAAGTGTGCTATATTTATGAGATAAAGTGCTCAATATCAGAGATAGAGCGTGTGTAAATATAAAAGTGGACATGGAAGTCAACACTTAGAGGCGACAGTCTGTTTCATGCTAGACGCAATCGTCATGTGGCCTGACGATTACGTCTAACATGAAACAGACTGTCGCCTCTAAGTGTTGACTTCTATGTTCACTTTTATATATATATATATTATAAAGTATTAGCACTGCTTTCTACTCATAACTGCCTGAGTATAAAAGTATGAATTTTCAGTATTGTTTAGACTTCATGAAGAAATAAGTAATTTCATAAATACACAGAAAAGCAAACAGATTTTATTTTTATTTCAGAATAAAAATATTTCAGGAATCAAATATTACAAAACAATAGTTAATTTATATTTTTATTTTCTTATTTTGGAATGCAAAATTAATTATGAAAATACTTCAAAATATTATGCCTATTTTAATAATTTTCTTTTGAAAGACATAATAAAATAAAGAAAGTATCAGAGATATTCCCTCTTCATGTCACTTGTAAATGTTTTACAATAAACGACATAGCTATTATGTTGTAGCTATTTTTTCATAGCTAATAATTACAAATGGGCCATAAAATATTTGGAAAAATTGTTTTTCATATATGTCCAACACTGACTTTCAGTTTTTGCTTTGAAAAGAAAATTAAAAATTAAAGTCCAAATGAAAGATGTTACTTCATCCACCAAAAAAGGACATACAAACTTCTAATTACCAAATTAGCATTGTTTCTTGATAATTTTTAGTAATAAAAAGAAAGTGTAAAAGATTTTTTTGCTATCATATTTTAGCCTGCATATAAAAATATTCAAATATTCTCTTTATGGTTCCTTTTTTAACAAAATATTGCAAGATATAGAAATGAGAATTGGAGCATTTATTAAATGTTGAAGTTAATTGTAATTATTAAAGGAACCTTTATAGTAAGCAATGTCAGACTCATTTTGAACAATTGATCAGGTCTTGTGTTAACAAATTGAATTGTCCTTCTTGCATATATTAAGTGCATTTCCATAGATTGTAGTAATTTAATCACAAAATTAATCATCTAATCACATTTAATATAAATTAATCATCATAATTGTTAAAGGTCAGGAACAAGAGAACTTTTTCATTAAACTTCTATTTCAATGTCAAATTCATGACAACATTTAGGAGAGATATTTTGAAAGTATCTTTTGGTGAGATAAGGAATAAACCTGGAATGACTGTTTCATAATTCACTAATCAAGTTTTGTAAAAAAAAAATAATAAAAAAATAAAAAGACTTTTTTGTATACTATATTAAGAAGTTGTTATTGAAACATAGAAACATACAATAAATTGCAACATGATGTGAACATCAGGACCCTGATGTACATTGCAGTTAACTGTATGTTTTTTATATCTACACACACACACACTCACATATATGCACATGAATACATGTGTTTATCATAAATGTATATGCCATAATAATTGCAGCTGTCAACAAGGAAATCAATTCTATACATCTTTTAGAATTTGTGGATTGTATACAATATAATTTCTTGCATGACATGGGTGTATATACGCATTTGAAGAAATGTGCCTATACATACATATCAATACATTCTGTTTGCTGTCAAATTGGAAAAACTGGACAAACCAGTTTACTGCTTGCTTTAACTAATCTTCACATACGTGTCTGACACATATACACGTATCAATTATGAATTATATTTTCAATGGATTTTTTCTCCTTTTCTTCTTCAGAGTTCATTCCTTTTATTCAGATGTTTTGCTATGATTTCCTGCCCTGTTGTTTATCTTGAGGTTTACTATTACATAATTAAATATTGCTTTTGTTCAAGAGATTTTGCTCCCAAATTATGCCAATTCTTGCAAATGTCATTTGGAAAGTATAAATTCACATGTGTTTTGTTTTTGCTTGACTCTCATCTTTGTGATTGCTCAAAGTCATTTCCTCATCCCTCAACTATTTATCCTCCTTTTCTCTTTAACTCCCTCTATGTACATTAATGTACACTCTCTCTCTCTCTTCTTTGATATTCTTTGCTATCAACAACCTATTGCATGCATGCAAGTGTGTAACATATATACACTTTGTTGCTGCTGCTGTAACCATGCATGGCATAATATCACAGAAAGAAAACCCAGTTACTCCCCTATAAACCTGTGAGATATATATATATATACACACATATATATTCATTCACCCACATTCAAGCATGCATACACACACACGTGTGTGTGTGTGTGTGTATATATATATATATATATATATATATATATACACACACATACACACACACAAGCATTTGCAAGAAATAAATACTTCATCAGCATCCACATAAAAATCTACATACACACTATCCCTTTCTATGGGTCTGTGTGCGTGTGTGTATGTATATAAACACATAATACTAATGTTTTCTTGTGGCACCAGAGCAATCTATCCATGTCTTTTGCCGCTACTGCCTTAAATTCATCATTGTGCTCTTTGCTAGATTTCAATAAAGAATTTCACGGCTACAAAGTTTGTAATGAGTTTTATTTTTTGCATTCTTTGAAATGTATTTAATTTTCCAGACTAATAATAATAATAATAATAATAGAATCAATTTAACAATTTACAACTTCATTATTGCACATAGAAAACTATAATTTTAATAAATGTGTGTTTGATACTAATTTAGTATTTTCGGAGACTGCAAGTTATATCTGCTTATTGTAAATATTTATACAATAATGCATTCAAATTGGTGATAAGAATTTTATGAATTCATTTACTTGAAAGTTTCACAATCAATCTGCTAATAACAAAAGGGCATTTTTTTGTTGTTTTTTAAAATAATTTTGGGTTATAATTTCAAATTAAAATTTGTATATCAATAATTATTGTAAATGCTAATTATTACTAGAACTTCATCAAAATCACTAGAGCTACTTTAAATTGCCACTACTAAATAAACTCACTAGTTTAACAGGTAAAATTTTTAAAAAATATATCTGCATCTACTTAGTGTTATTTGTCTTCCCTATGGACTATAGGGCCACAGCATGTGGTTTCTGTAACAAGTAGGTTTTTATGGGGTGGAGTTGCCAGCCCCATGTGCAACTGGTTTTGAATTCAGAATTGTCTTTTACCTAGGGCTAGAGAGCTCCATCTACCCTGCTATTTAACCTGTAGCTGGGAAGGGGAAGAGATGGATTTATACCTTCCCCAAAGGTATTTTTGCAAAAGTGAACACAACTTGTCCAGAATTTAAAAATACATAAACGGTAAAATATATATTTAAGTCTACTGCATTTAAGGCAAAAGAAATATGATTATCTTTTTTTTGTTTATCTGCATTTGCACACAAATGGATTTTTAATGCATCCACTTCTGACTACAGATTAATCAAGCCTTAAACTAATTATATTTCTGACATCTTATTTCATCAATAATTAGAAATATTCTCAGTTTTGAGATATGAATTCTTAATAAAATCTGCAAGCAAATTGTTAAATTGTTGCTTTACAATTAGTTTTTTATCAGGTGAGAAACAAACTTCAAATTGCCTGACATTTTGAGATAGAACATTATCATTTTTACCATAATTTTTAGAATAGTATTTTCATATTTCTTTAGGTATCTCCACTAATTCACTGAAAAAAAAGCATGATGAAAGAAGGCCCCACACTTGATGAAAATTTGTTTTTATTGTCTAAATGTTTATATTATTATTAAGAGAAAAGACCAAAATATTTTTATTACTCTAGTAAATTTTTTCATTCTTTTTAGAACATTTGAAATTTTGATTAAAAATCTTTTTTCTTTTTTTTTTGCACCATCTGAATACCATTAAAAAGCATGTCTTAACTGCAATGACTTGTTTTGGAGGTGCTAACTGACAGTTAAATCGATGTATTGACAGCTTAGGCCAGGGAAGTTATCGGACAGAAGAACAGAGATGACATATTTTTTTAATCTTAAATTACACAGTAATCTACACAGTAATTTAAAAAAATTAACTAGTACTTTCAGCAGTCTAATATTTTATTGATTTCTTTTTTTTTTTTTAGGTACTTCAGTTTTATAGATGATTTTTGAAAAATAATTAATAAACTTAAAATTTTATAACTGAGAGTGAGATAAAATTTCATAAAAGAGATACCTAATTTTTACGTACATCTCATGAAATTTTATGGTATTATTTTTATTTATTATTAATTTTTATATCTCAGTTATGAAAAGATTTCACAACTGAAATAATATAAAAATTAATAATTAAAAATAATACCATAACAATTTTCCTTATTTTTAATATTGTTTTGTTTCTGTCCCTAGAATTGAAACTAAAAATGAAAATAATAACTGCAGTATGTCTCTCATTGAAAAATAATAAATTAATTATATTTAAAAAATTAAATTAAATTATTTATTGAAATAGGATGTAAAAAAACATAAAACATTTGAAAATGTAATGATTATGGTCAAAGTCAGAAAATTCAATACATGTTTGTAGTACGAAAACTAGCATTTTCTGAATTCACTTTATTGCAGTTGGGAAAAACAACTCTTAAAACATGTGACATTAAGGTCACTTATGATCATCCATATATTTGTAAAAAAAAAGTTTTTATGCAGACTCATAAACAATGTAAAATTCATTTTTAAAATACATGAGCATCGCAGATTGTAATAGACTTTCAAATTCATAATCTATAAAGATAGATCTACTTAATGGCATTCTCTAAACTGCATGAATTGAAACTTAACTTTAAAATATTTAACAACTTTATCACATTTTGTATCTAAAATTGAAAAGAAAACAATTCTAGTAAAAATTCATTTTTCATTGGAAAAATATTTTGGCTTCAGACAATATTGTCCTTAACATATATTACTCATAAAAGCCACTAATAGCTTTTCTAATTATGTTATGTAAATATGTTAGTTTTATTAGGTTTTTTATGTTACAATTCAGAGCTGAATTTTCAGTAACTGGGATTCGATTTAAAAAAAAAAATTTTTTAAAAATCGATTTATATGCTTCAAAGAATTCTGCTTTTAACTAATATAATCAATAAAAAGTGGGTGTAACAGATGTAAAAAAAAAAGTATATATTTTTACTATGACTTTCTAAAAAAAAATTAGATAAAAAAAATTAATAATTTAATTAATTGGTGAAAGTTATATTAAAATCTAACAATTATTTGATTTTTGCAAAAATTTCCAAATCAATGTGTTTTTCGCCTGAGAAAAGGCACTAAAACACTAATGGTAAATATTACATAGACCACTGACGTAAAAAAAAAAAATTAAATTAAACAAAAATTACGAATGTGAGAGAAAGGATGAAAAAATTAAGTAAAAAAAAAAAAAGGGAAAAATACTCTGATCTTCCTCTTAATAATAACAAGCATTTGACGATAAAACTTTGTTTTTATTAAGTTTGGGGCCTTTTTTCATCATGCTATGCTGTTTTTTCAGCAAATTATTTCTTGTTTTTAAATCTGAGGAAACCTGAAGAATGCATTCTCTGAAATCTTATGATATCAAAAACAAAGATGTGGAGACTTGTTCATATTATTAATAGAATAACTTTCAGGTCTGTGGTTTAATCAACATTATTTAAAAAATTCAAGTGATATCCTGAAAATATTGTTCTGTTGAATCAGAAGGGAATAAATATTTTCTCATAAGATTTTGGCTTAACAAACTGAAGTGTTAATCAAATGTCTGCATATTCAAAATGTTGCCCCAAAATTATCGGCCAGGAAGAAAGTTTATAAAGGGAGTTACTTCCCTTGTAAAAAATATTTCTCAGCCTTTTCCAAACATTCATTATTGCTATATTAAATACATTATTTATATTAAAACAAGACCATAGAGAAGTTGTTAGTATACAAGTGTATAATTCCAGTGAAAATTCTCAAGAGACTTACATAATAATAAATACTATCATAGATGCTATGAATAAAAATGTGATTTCACCATTGAACAAATGTGTTTGCCTTTTGACCAACTAACAAGAAGCTTCTTTATAACAGTCTCTGCAGTTGTTGAAATTTTCTATTTATCCAAACAGTTTTAATAATAAGCAAATGTCTATTTTTGAATCTAGATGTCATTCACTGTAAGCGTGATGATGTTCATTGAGCTGAAATTTTGTTCATTTGTTGGCTAATTTTGATTCTGGTAGGTAAAAAACAGCGTTTTATACGTACTCATTGGTAATAGATGTAGTTTGACATCACATTGCAAATAGTTAATGTTTTCTATTCTTATTTTGAGATGTTGTCTCCAGTAAAAAAAAAAAAAAAGTCTAAGGAGTTAATAATCAATGGCAGACAAATAAACTTAGATGTTTTAGTAAAGTTAAAAATAGCATTTTGGTAGGTATGTAAAATAGACATACATTTTTAAAAAAATGTTATATCCCTTCAGGTTGCAAGGAATCCTGGCTCTCCACAGATTGATTCATTATTATCTGTGAATTTGCCATGACTTCTTGACAAAGATACTGAAATGATTTTCTATTGCCATCTCCACAGTTTGAAATTCACAGTCGTCCTCTTAGACTGGTTGTCACTCAAGTCTACAAAACTCAGTCTATCCTGCTGTTTAACCCATAACTGGAGGGAGGAAGAGAGGTAATGAAGTCTTTCCTAAGGGCATTAGTGGGAAAGTGATTGCAACAGATTAAGCGGTAATTTTAGCTGTTTGATTCCCACACAGCCTCTTTCTGTTGATATAAATTTAAGGAGTTTTTTTTTTCAACAAAGAAGATTAATATTCAATTCATAGCAATTATAATATTTATAAAATTGTTGTCTTAAAAATCCTTAGCTATTGCGGAGGTAATTTTATTCTGCAATAATGTTTACAAACACAAAGTTTTTCTTATGTTACTTATTCAGGGTATTTAAAAGGAATTGACCAATGATTTTATTTGCCTTTTAAACATGATCTTGAGTCAGTACCAACTATTGAAAAATCTAACAACTCAGCATTCAACACCTTATAAATTTCCAATTTAGAACACACTGTAAATACATCACCCTGTGTAGGTTTAATGAGAAGGGTTACTGAATAGATTTAATTTGAAATGTAATACAATATACACATTCCCATGGGACAATAGATTCAAAATGTGGCTGAGAACATGAGATGAATAAGCTACTTCAAAATGGTTGAAAAACATCTAAAGAAAACTTATCAACAGAAACATTTCAGATTGCATAAAAGCTAAAGAGAAATCTCCAGTGTCCATATACATATATATATATATATATATATATTAATGAATGTTTCATTAAATAATATAGACAAGTTTTGTATATTTATTTTAAGTAAAACTAAAAATTCTTGAAGCTATGTACATAAAACAGTTGAAACCTAACCCGAACAAAATAAACTATGAAATCTCCACAAATATTCTTAAATGCCTATAATTCATAACAGAAGCCACTGGTTTATACCAACGGCTTCCCAGACTTAATAGTTCTTGTTTTTCACTCTCACATGGTCATGTGTGACGTCACGAGCTGCGACGCGATTTTCACTTCCGCGTCTCCTATATACAAGTTTGTCGTTACTTTGAAATTTTCAAGCAGCAAGGGCGGACTATCATTGTGGTTTCGTCTGTGTGTTGTTTGATTTATTGAAATTGTCATCTTTGATAATAGCTTATGTAAGCCGAAAGCTTAGATTGGATTGGATTTAAACATGTATCAATATGGTGTTTTCCTTTCGTCTTTCAACAATAATGTGATTAAGCTCATCAGACAATATGAAAGGAACTTACTTAAAATAGACAAAACTTGTCTATATTATTTAATAAAACATGCATTAATGAAAAATTGCTGCCTAAATATATATATATATATATATATATATATATATACATATATATATGTATAGAAATTATTAGGACGATTTGAGATAATTACATATATATATATATATATATATATATATATATATATAACACAAACACAAGAAGCTAGAATTAAATTCTAATTGATGAACATTGACTTGTTTCTATTTTTTAACAAGTCAATGTTCATTTGAATTTTTTTTGTTATCTTCTGTCCATTTTCAATCTCTTCATTGAACCAGAAACTATAGCATAAAAGATGGTGAGGCAAGATGATCAACAAGCAAGAGTCATTAGTGAACATTGAGACCCAAAAAAACAGTAATTAGATATCTACCTGCACACCCACTCAAACAGAATGCAACACAAGGCCGAATTTAAAGTGTGAATCTTACATATAGAAGGGACTAGGTAGAAAAACTGCTCAAGCCTCCTTGGCATTTTCTTTTTGTGAATTCATCAGGTGACAGGGATTAACCATAAGTACCTTCTAAAATAAATGTACTGCCTCAAGGGACAACCTGAGGCTCAAGCACATAATCCTAAATTTGAATTTTGATAGGGGTTCTAACTGAGCTAGATAAGTATTATACTGTACAGTAACTAAAACTAAAAACCATGTTTTATTTCTATTGAAGCAGATTCATAGAAATTTGAATACAAATTTTGTTAAAAAATGAATCGGCTGAATTGATTGTTATATTGTTCTTCCCTTCAGAGATTTCTAATAGGATTTCCGATTTCTTAAATACATCCTTTTATCATAAGAGCAATTCAAACTTAAGCTGGAATTTCATACAGAAAATATGAGGGAAAAGTTGTTAAAGTGATTTTTAACAACTTTTACTATAAATGTATTTGTTGCAGGAAGAATGTTTGTCAACATGGTCTTTGTATTCAGATTGCCAGAAAAAGATTTATTTATTTGTTGTTATTGACTTCACAGTGCAGATTTATATTTTGTTTCTTAAAAAAAATCCAGATTTTTCTAAAGGGATCAAATGCAGTAGAGGGGATGAAATAAGTTTCCTATGTAACTTATAAATGTTAAACATTGTTAGGATGTGATATACATATGGTCCATAGTACCTTTTCATTGAACTAATAGATGTAGTATTAAGCAAAGACCAAGGAATGCAGATATTTTGGGCAAGTTCCTATATAAAAAAGGGTTTTATGCAATATTGTGCATGGGGAAAGACATGATAAATATTATAACACTTTAATGAAGCACTCTCAAAGAAAGTGAACAAAATTCATTTAGAAAATTTTGAAAATAAATTTTACTTTTAGAAAGTTTTGAAAAGTTACAAGTGATTTTTAGTAAAAGTTAATGTGCTCTGAAGGACAACTGTGAGTAAAAGTGAATGAAGAGACAAAATATAGTGAGTGCTTATCCATAGCAACGCATGAGGTGGCTAACTGCCTGCTAGTAGTTGCAAATGCAATGCTTTATTGAATATGATTAGTCTCTATAAATAGTTATAAGGGAATTAACTCGGTATTTATTAATACATCATACAAATATAGTTTGAAATTTTTGATTGTCATTTCTCTGAAAAACTATGTCAGCATTTGTAGAGAAATTGTCTAGAGCCAGAAGTAAAATTTAAAGAATAAATGATTTGCAAAATTTGTCTGACTACAACCAGAAGCATAAAGAAAGGAGAACAACACTGAACAATAAATGTTGAACATACAAAGAAATCAAATCACTGTTTTATTTAGCTTTCTATAAAAAGTAGAAATAGATTTCAAGAGGAAGCAGGGATTTACAATCTTTTATCATTCATTATGCAAGTACCTTTTAAAGGTGATAATGAAAAAAACAAAGACTCTTGCTCAAAGTGAAAGTGAAATTTGTAAAGAAACAAACATTTATTAACAAGACATTTTTCACAATATACAAATTGTAAAAATACAATAGAGGTCTTGTATAAGATTTCCCGTTGTGCACCTCAAACTATCAAGGGAGGTTAACAATTTTTTCACATTTCAAATCTGTTTTCTGTTAGAAAACAACAGAAATATTTTTCCTTAACAACAAAGGAATTTTAATAACTTTCTTTTAGAGCAATTGTTCATATAAATCAATTTCTTAGCAACAAAAGAAATTGATTAAATTCAAAAAGTTAACAAATTCATAATGTTGAAGATTGAAAGTTGAAACTGAAAGTCAAAGATGATGGGAAAGAGTTGATCTACCTTGGGCAAAGCTGATCTTCTGGGTCCTTTAGACAAAATAGATGTTCTCAAATACAAGATAAACTCATTAGTTTAGAAAAGACGTTCTTAGTAAAAAGAATTCTCATAGGTTTTTAAGGGTTCTTCTTCCTTTTTCTTCTTCAGCAACAGTAATAATAGTAGTAGCTGAAGAAGTCTTTTATCATCCCAGGTCACAACTTTTCTCACTTGGGTGAGGTCTATTTCCTTCTCCCAGATGACTGCCTTTACATGCCAGATATGGTCAATCCTTTCAGCAACAGAGCAGAGGACCTTACATACCTGATATGTTCAATCTTTTACCTGCCTGAGTGTGTGGTCTGTTCCTTTCTATCCAGACAACAGTTTCTACACATCTAGGTGAAGTCTAATCTCAATTGATTTTACAGTTAAAATTTTTATTTTTTTATTTTATTTTTTTTTTTTTGTTCCCACTGGTTAAAACTTCAAGATTCCAATCAAACAGTGCCTGTTATCAATTTAAATTTGTCGAAGCTGAATCTCATTTTGCAATTTTTTACCACAAAATCTTTAAACCATTTAGTTTCATTTTGGTGGCTATTTTATAACATCAATTTGGAGCCTCTTTTTTTTTCAAATCTTTACACATCAATTTTTATTCATGCTTCTTTTTATAAACCATCTGGCTTCATTTTGAGAGTTTGAAAAAGAAACTGGGTTAGTAACATTATAATTTTCTTTTCTTAATTAGTTTTTTATACAATTTAATAGTTTTATATTAATTTTTACACATTCCAACATTTTCTTAATTTTCATACAATTTTAATATCTTTTTTATTAAAAATAATTTTTATAGCTTTACATTTTGTCACATTAACAGTTTTACCTGAAATTATTTAAAACATTTTTCAATATTAAATCAAAACAAAAACATCAGAAACAGACACAGCTATATGGCCAACACAATTATTACTTAAGTATTTTATGAAGAAATCTATTTAATCTGCTTGTAAGAAGCTGAATATCTAAGAGATTTCTTTATTTCATATATGTTGCATTATAGAAAGAATTATTTCATCAGGCAATAAATAATTATTCAAGTTAGAGGGAATATAAATTTTTGAAAAGTTTCTTGAGTTTTAAAACATTCCATGAAATTTGATTTGTCTTCAATGTTGAATCAATAGTAACAGCCATTGCAACTTTGCAAATCAATTTATGATAGCTTTTTTAAATAAAAAGATGGCAAAATGGCTATAAGCCTTGATGTGTTAATAGAAAATTTTTTTTTTTTATTGAACAAAATGCAGAATAAGCAATAAAAGAATTTAAAAAAATTTAATATTATTTTAACTTAAATTTTAATTTTTTGTAAGCAAAGAACTTAGCTGAATTACGAAAATGTTTTCATATAGCAGATTTTTGAATTTCAGTTTTAGGATGAAATTGACATTAAGAAAATCAATGTCATGGCAAAATGTTCAGATGTTATTATAAATCTGAGTTCATATAGAAAATTAAAAATAAAACAAAGAAAGAGTGTGAAATTGCATCAAATCTTTATAACAAAATCTTTGAAACAAGTTGAAATGAAAGAGCAATGAAATATTGAGTCCATCAATAATTTCTAACTTTTTGATTTTACAAGGATCAAAATACACACACAAAAGAAGTTTAAGGTCTCATGTTTTCCCATTAAATTCTCATTACGTACCTAACTTTTGTATTTGATTTATTTACTAATTGTTAAGCTACATAGAAGTAAGACTGGTTTGTATCTCTTCTTCCATGCTTCAAAAATAATGTGTCAGTTTATTTAATAAACCTATTTAAACAAATTTCTTCCATTATGATAATTCACCGACATGTTGATAGCAATACAAAGATAAAACAAGGCAAACAGCAAATAACATTCAAAAACTTTGGATGTCATTTTAAAAGGATGGCTACAGTGAATGAATTATCAAATTCTCACTTTAATAAATACTTTTAAAAGTACAAACTGTGAAAAGAAAAAAAAGACTGAAATGATGCTATCCGATTGATAAACATGGAAATGGAAAGAAGAGTACCTCATGCAATATTGTTAAATAAAATGGTTCATTTCAACTAAGCTGGGACAAAATTGTTGACACATTAAAAAAAAATTACTGGCAATTCTTCCAAAGTGAAATATGCAATTTTTCTTGAAATCTTGAAATTGAAATGTTAAATGCTAATGTCTAAGACTGGACATAAACAAAAGATGATATTTTTGCTGACTACTATGAACTTCAATCTATTTACTGCAGTCTCAAATATTAAAGAGCGTGTACCTGATGTAAATTAGTGGGTGTCTCAAAAATATGTCAAACTATATTTTTCAGAGCTATCCTGTTTCTCTTTATTTATATTCAAAGATCTTTTTACTGCAGATCAACTTTATAAACTTACCTACATCTATATTTATTTCTTTTAAATTTTTATTCTTTATAGTCTCAGCTAAAACTTCAATTCCATAGTAATTCACAACAAAGACTCAACAGTGATATTGAAGTAAGAAAAACAATGTAGTTTTCTTCAACCATTTTCGTAAAAACTAGACAGGAATTTGATTACTTATAAAAATTTTCATCTTGAAATAAAATGTTTTAGAAATGTTTCACTCATTTAGTATATTTAAAATAATTTTAATATTAAATAAATATTTCTCGGGTACACTGACACGCATTCACTTGCAAATCTTATTGCATACAAATATAAATAAATAAAAAAAATGAACATGATAAACTATTAATTGTTGAACACTTTTGCTGAAATCCATAAAAGAAAACTATTTGAATCAAGTCATCATAATTTGGTGGAGGGAATTTAAAGTCAACACATTCAACAATGAGGGTTGCTCCAAATGTAATGCCTCCCATCTTTTTATGACATCAGATGTGGATTTGGGTGGATATAGTAGTCAAAGTTGACCTTTTCTACTATAATCCAAATTTTTTCTGCCTTGTTACAGATAGCAACTGAATGACAACTGAATTTAAAATCAGCCTGAAAAGGGATGGGCTTCGTCAAGCTAATTTGCCCTAGACACACCCTCTGCTGCAACAGCTACAGTACATGTCGTGCCCTACAATGGGAATTGATGATCACGACCGAAAGAAATAAATGTGTTTTTTTTTGTGTGTTTAGAATATAAAATAGTAAGGTGATGTTTGATATACGTTTAATTCTATCATTGGATTTGTAACCTCTGATATTTGTCTATCTCTTCTAAAGTGCTTAGTCAGTCTGTAGAGGAATTTAAAGAGCGCCACACTTGAATGAGGCACAGGACATTTTGGAACATAATCCCAATGGACAGAACAAGTGGAATAAGTCAGATAACTTTGGCACATAACATTTATGCAGCACCAGATGAAGAATGAATTCATGAATTGCCAAAATCATAGTTGGTTAATCTATACCAAAGGAGGTCATTTGATGATTTGTCAAGATCATTAAAACACAAGTTGGCTTAAATAAATAAATATAATATATATAAATAATAGAAAAAAAAAATAAACAAATTTTCTCTTTTTTTATTTATACTATTTATGTTTATGTAAAAGAGGGACTGTGCAACTCAATTGAAAATATTACTTTAGCTTTAGTTTCTTCAATTTCAAATTTTATTAATTCAAAAAAATATTTTTTCTTTAAAAATAAAGTTCACAGTAAAAAGGAGAAAGAAATAAATGATGTGAAGTAATAAAATGTAAAGTACAATTTTACAAATTATGCAAGAAAGTGAACATTAAAACACACCTCCAAATAAAATTTTAAAATGTTTCATTTAATTTTTTACTTACATTTTATTTGAAATCAATACTGAGAATAATTTAATAAAATTTGATTTCATTTGTGTATAATTATTAATGATTTTTTTAATTAAATTATGTGAGTTTTTTCAATTCTAATAGTCTTCAATTTCTGTATCAAAGCAGAAACATATTTTTTTAAAGATTTTATCTTATATACTAAATTTCCATTACTAAAGTAGACATGGTCTATGGTAAATAGGATTTTCCATTATTTATTATATAAGATACAATTTCTTCTTACCAACATTTCGTTCTCTGAAGAGCCATTTTTGTTGTATTATCTGTAAAAAAAATAAACAAAAAAAACAATTACAAAAACTGAAGAACATTATGCAAAATGGTCTGCTTGGTGGCTAATATAGTTACATACTTTCCACTGACAACAGTGGTTTGTGTTTCAAATATGTAAGATTGGTACTATATAAACTCCCTGTTCCCATTTTGATGTTGCACTGTAATATGCTAGGCTTAGTAAATATTAGAGAGCATTGCAATGAAGCAGTCATTATGCAAGCTAATGGTTGCAAGTCACTCTCCAATGGTGAGACCAAAAGATCATATGCCATAAGTTCAATTTCTTAAAAGACAGAAAAAAGTAAAGAGAAAAAGAAATGCTGTAATGTACCATGCATACTTACTGGATAGTTTGCAGACTATTCTTATTAGTGAGAGCAACCCACACTAGGTAGCTCACATACATGGACTCTTGCCAGACTTAGTAAATATTGAAAAATCGTTGTCTGCTTTGTGGCTGAAGTAGTTGTGTCCTTACCACTGGCACCAATTACTTGATGCTTGGACACAGTAAAAAAGAGCATTTTGAATATGAATTTTAAAGTGGAGGACTGGCACTAGATAATCTTCAAAACTGTGCCTAAGAAGGTTAGTAATATGAACAATATATACAGTTTCTAGTATTGTATCAAATTTTCTGCACACTGAAAAAAAAACAAAAAAAAATTCTTTAACGATGAAGACAATGGACTTTTAATTCAAATCCAGTAAGAAAAAATATTGGAATTGAAACAATCTTAATTACAATAATATTGAATTTAATGAAAAATATTTATTTTGCTGAACCTTAAATTTGCCAGAGAAAATTGATGAATTTGCATATAAATATTTACTTTTTTCTTTTTTAAAGGTTTAAGAAAAAAATCTCAAAATAAAAGCAAGAAAAATATTAAAATGAAAATCAAATTGTATTGGACAATGTCCAGCAATTGGATACTTTTATTAATCTGATTTTTGAATAGAACAGCTTTTTTTTCTTCACTTGGCTGTTTTTATTTTTTATAGATTTCATTATTTAAATTTACCACCCCCCATTGCATTTTTTTGTAAATCCGAAATTCTTCAACTATATTCAGAACAATTTTTGTTATAATGTCACCTACAGTTGTGGAGATGAACACACCTCTCCAGAATATGAGCTGGACTCATCCAAATAGCATATATATTGACTCTGAGAATTGTCAGCAGAAAACTAGCTGGGAGCGCACCTTATATTCTTACTACAGAATTCAGTAAGATTATTTCGACTCCAAGTGACATTATATTTCACGATTGTGTTATCTTCATTCAATGGCATGAAGACATAAGAGTGGCCCTGGGGATTCAAATTCATGGAATAGAATTTTGTGGAGTTTGTGTATATTCATAGGACAACACAGAAATTGATAAATTCTAAGTGTATATAACATGCTGATATTAGGAAAGAAAATTTTTCTTTCTAGCTAAAGACTACTTGTACAAAAATATGAAAGAATTGAAGACAATTATTCAGCAACTATTTCAACAAATGCAGCCGGAGCAGATTGAATATCAAGAACAGTTAAAGGCAATCCTGGAAAAGCAAGGAACAAGCGATGCATCAATTTCATTTTCATCAGACTCAGTCGCTAACTCAATTAGTGAATTCAATTATGTCCCTGACGAAAACATTACATTCCTATCATACTTCAGAAAGTATGAGACCATTTTCAGAGAAGAATGTCAAGGATGGTCAGATGAAAAGAAAGCACATCTTCTGTTATGAAAATTGTGCCCTGCTGAACATGAAAAATATGTGAATTTCATTTTGCTGAATACTCAAGAAAAATTGCCATTTAATGAAACAATGTTGATATTACCAAACATTTTTGGTGAAAATAATTTTTTTTTTTTTTCTTACATGTTGGCAGTGCATGAACCTTACTAAGGATGAAATGAAGATTTTGTCACATATACTGGTAAAATCAACCACGAGGGTGAGAAATTTAAACTGGATGAGCTATCCCCAGATGGATTTAAATGACTAATCTTTGTTAAAGATCTAACATCAAGCAATGAGGCAGAAATACTCTCTCGAATCTTTACAAAAATTGAACAGGATTCAAAGTTAACAATACAGACTGTTGCAGAAGAGTGCCAAAAAATTGTAAATTTAAGGCATGATACAGTAAAAATCAAACAAAATGGCACATCAGAAGTACAAATAGTTCAAAAGAAAGAAATTAGTGCCAAAAGAAAAAAAAATCCCAAATACTGCCAAACTTAACCTGTGCCATGGCTGTGGTATGCTTCATTTAAGAAAGGACTGTCCATTTAAAACCAAAAAATGTTTTAATTGTGGAAAAACAGGTCACAAACGAAACTTTGTGCAAATCAGAAAACAAAAGAAATACACAAATTAACTTGCTAAAAGTAGTGTTACTAGCTAAAAAATCTGGAAAGTTCAAATAGAAAATTTGTGACAGTAAAAATGAATAATGATACAGTGAGATTTCAATTGGACACTGGTATCAATATTTTAATTATTGATGAACAAACTTGGAAAAGGATTGGCAAGCCTAACTTGAAAAAAAAATGACAAAGTTGCAAGAGGAATATTGGGCAAGAAGTAAAATAAGAAAATGTGATGCCAGTTTTTAAGCCTAAAAGAAAGATACCCTTTACTGCATTGGAGTCTAACACTGAACTTGATAGGTTAGAAAACTGCAGAGTTATTGAAAAAATAGATTTTTCACAATGGGCCATGCAAGCGGTTTATATTAAAAAGAAAAATAAAGAAAGAAAAATAATAAGATTCGTTTATATGCAAATTTTTTGACTGGGTTGAATGACTGTCTCCTACCACATGCATATCCCCTACCAGCTCCATAGGATATATTTTCCAAATTAAATGGGGGTAAATTTTTTTTAAAAATTGACTTGTCTGAAGCATATCTTCAAATTGAAGTGGATGATGAATGCCAAAAGTATTTCACTATAATACGTATAAAGTACTCTACAAGTTAAGACGATTACCCATTGGTGTAAAACTAGTATTTTCCAGTATATAATGGATATAATGTTGGCTGGACTAGACAGTGCCATCACTTATATAGATGACATACTTATTAAAAGTGCTATGAAAATACAGTATATTAAAATGTAATGTTTTCAAGGAAGAGAAAATATAAAAATTACAAATCAAGCATTTAGAAAAATCATCTTTGGAAGTAAAGCACAGATTATTTAACATTTAAATAACTGAACACATTTCAGTAAATGTTCCTTTGATAAGAAAATACAAGTGTTGGTTGTAGTGCAGTCAAATGACAAAATTCAAAGTTATTATTTTGTGTTTTTGTTAGATTAAAATTGTTAAAAAAGTGCATATACAGTGAATGTAGAATAAATATTGATTACATCTGTTTTGAAAAATAAAATTAAGAGAATGAAATCACAAAACGTAACTCTTGACAGCACAAGAAAAATAAAACTTAAAAAAAAAAATGACCAACCAAAAAAATTATTTGAAGTTATGAAAACATTTTATACCTCGAAGAATATTAAAATATTTACTTGTTTTCTATCAAGGACTTGAAGTTTATTCATGGTTTTTAGTTTCTGTTCTCTTTTTCTGTTGTGAACACAATGAAAAAAAATGGAATTAAGAAATTGCTAAAAATGATATTATGGTTGCTTATTTCAGGTAATATTTGGAAATCTCCATGAGTAGTGATTACAATTTTTTGAACTTAGTAATAGCACAAAAAATTAGGTCTGGGAAAGTGGGTTAGAAAGACTGT
The DNA here is from genome assembly GCA_964036315.1 of Acanthosepion esculentum. Lineage (NCBI taxonomy): Eukaryota > Metazoa > Mollusca > Cephalopoda > Sepiida > Sepiidae > Acanthosepion > Acanthosepion esculentum. Next base: position 9,657,612 of record OZ038483.1, on the reverse strand, counting down.
GAGGTACCAATTTTTCAAGTGAGAAGTGTCTGTGCATTGAAAATCAGCATTAAATATCTGTCTTTAATCTACTTAGAATCTTAGAACACTGACTGGAGGCATTGTGTTAACATTAAGTGAACCTTATTAATAGATATAAGAATGAAGGAAAGAATGAAGACCCAGATAAAAGGTGAGATTGGGAAATTGCTCAATATGCTGAGACTTGTCCTCATAAAAGATCTGCAGAAAAACACCACTCTGACTACAAATGTGCCTAGTATGCTTCAATGACAAATTAACATTTACACATAAAATCCCCATTATATAAAAAGAAATTAGGACCAGATATATTAGGATACCTGCTGGGATTCAGGAATCATCCATGTTAAAAAAAAGAACAGAGAGAGATAGAGAGAAATAATAGTAGTAATAATAATAAAATTTTTTAGCCTTTTGGACCTATTCTATTTGTTATTTTCATCAATGACCTTCCTGATATCATCAGTTCCTGACACGGTATCAATGCTGATGACACAATTGTTTACTCCTGATTTAATAGTGAGTCTGATAGATTTAATAAAAACAAACGGGTAGCTAATCTTTAAAATTATCTACAAAATATTTTTGTGAACAGGGGCAAAAAGTAGTTTAATTGTAGTGGATCTAAACTGGAAATTCTATAAATCATCTGAAAAAAACATTATTTTCTACATGGTCTCAAGTTTTCTGCAGACATGGAAGTGTAAAGACTATACTGATTCAATTCATACAAAACTTGGTTCACTTTATCGTGGTAGACAATATTTCTCAGCAGATTCTATCTTACATATTTACAAGTCGACAATTCATCCTTGCTTTGAACATTGCTGCAACATATGGGCTGGTGATCCTCCTATATATTTAGTGATTATTGATAAAATCCAAAGGAGAATCTAGCTTACACATTTATAAGTCTACCATTAACCCTTACATTGAGCATTGCTGCAACATATGGCTGGTGCTCCTCCTATATATTTAGTGATTCTTGATAAAATCCAAGGAAGAATCTAGCTTACACATTTATAAGTCTACCATTAACCCTTACTTTGATCATTGCTGCAACATAAGGGCTGCTGCTCCTCCTATATATTTAGTGATTCTTGATAAAATCCAAGGAAGAATCTAGCTTACACATTTATAAGTCTACCATTAACCCTTACTTTGATCATTGCTGCAACATAAGGGCTGCTGCTGCTCCTATATATTTAGTGATTCTTGATAAAATCCAAGGAAGAATCTAGCTTACACATTTATAAGTCTACCATTAACCCTTACTTTGATCATTGCTGCAACATAAGGGCTGCTGCTGCTCCTATATATTTAGTGATTCTTGATAAATTCCAAAGAAGAATCTAGCTTACACATTTATAAGTCTACCATTAACCCTTACTTTGATCATTGCTGCAACATAAGGGCTGCTGCTGCTCCTATATATTTAGTGATTCTTGATAAAATCCAAGGAAGAATCTAGCTTACACATTTATAAGTCTACCATTAACCCTTACTTTGATCATTGCTGCAACATAAGGGCTGCTGCTGCTCCTATATATTTAGTGATTCTTGATAAAATCCAAGGAAGTATCTAGCTTACACATTTATAAGTCTACCATTAACCCTTACTTTGATCATTGCTGCAACATAAGGGCTGCTGCTGCTCCTATATATTTAGTGATTCTTGATAAATTCCAAAGAAGAATCTAGCTTACACATTTATAAGTCTACCATTAACCCTTACTTTGATCATTGCTGCAACATAAGGGCTGCTGCTGCTCCTATATATTTAGTGATTCTTGATAAAATCCAAGGAAGTATCTAGCTTACACATTTATAAGTCTACCATTAACCCTTACTTTGATCATTGCTGCAACATAAGGGCTGCTGCTCCTCCTATATATTTAGTGATTCTTGATAAAATCCAAGGAAGAATCTAGCTTACACATTTATAAGTCTACCATTAACCCTTACTTTGATCATTGCTGCAACATAAGGGCTGCTGCTGCTCCTATATATTTAGTGATTCTTGATAAATTCCAAAGAAGAATCTAGCTTACACATTTATAAGTCTACCATTAACCCTTACTTTGATCATTGCTGCAACATAAGGGCTGCTGCTCCTCCTATATATTTAGTGATTCTTGATAAAATCCAAGGAAGAATCTAGCTTACACATTTATAAGTCTACCATTAACCCTTACTTTGATCATTGCTGCAACATAAGGGCTGCTGCTGCTCCTATATATTTAGTGATTCTTGATAAATTCCAAAGAAGAATCTAGCTTACACATTTATAAGTCTACCATTAACCCTTACTTTGATCATTGCTGCAACATAAGGGCTGCTGCTGCTCCTATATATTTAGTGATTCTTGATAAAATCCAAGGAAGAATCTAGCTTACACATTTATAAGTCTACCATTAACCCTTACTTTGATCATTGCTGCAACATAAGGGCTGCTGCTGCTCCTATATATTTAGTGATTCTTGATAAAATCCAAGGAAGTATCTAGCTTACACATTTATAAGTCTACCATTAACCCTTACTTTGATCATTGCTGCAACATAAGGGCTGCTGCTGCTCCTATATATTTAGTGATTCTTGATAAATTCCAAAGAAGAATCTAGCTTACACATTTATAAGTCTACCATTAACCCTTACTTTGATCATTGCTGCAACATAAGGGCTGCTGCTGCTCCTATATATTTAGTGATTCTTGATAAAATCCAAGGAAGTATCTAGCTTACACATTTATAAGTCTACCATTAACCCTTACTTTGATCATTGCTGCAACATAAGGGCTGCTGCTCCTCCTATATATTTAGTGATTCTTGATAAAATCCAAGGAAGAATCTAGCTTACACATTTATAAGTCTACCATTAACCCTTACTTTGATCATTGCTGCAACATAAGGGCTGCTGCTGCTCCTATATATTTAGTGATTCTTGATAAATTCCAAAGAAGAATCTAGCTTACACATTTATAAGTCTACCATTAACCCTTACTTTGATCATTGCTGCAACATAAGGGCTGCTGCTGCTCCTATATATTTAGTGATTCTTGATAAATTCCAAAGAAGAATCTAGCTTACACATTTATAAGTCTACCATTAACCCTTACTTTGATCATTGCTGCAACATAAGGGCTGCTGCTGCTCCTATATATTTAGTGATTCTTGATAAAGTCCAAAGAAGAATCTAGCTTACACATTTATAAGTCTACCATTAACCCTTACTTTGATCATTGCTGCAACATAAGGGCTGCTGCTGCTCCTATATATTTAGTGATTCTTGATAAAATCCAAGGAAGTATCTAGCTTACACATTTATAAGTCTACCATTAACCCTTACTTTGATCATTGCTGCAACATAAGGGCTGCTGCTCCTCCTATATATTTAGTGATTCTTGATAAAATCCAAGGAAGAATCTAGCTTACACATTTATAAGTCTACCATTAACCCTTACTTTGATCATTGCTGCAACATAAGGGCTGCTGCTGCTCCTATATATTTAGTGATTCTTGATAAATTCCAAACAAGAATCTAGCTTACACATTTATAAGTCTACCATTAACCCTTACTTTGATCATTGCTGCAACATAAGGGCTGCTGCTCCTCCTATATATTTAGTGATTCTTGATAAAATCCAAGGAAGAATCTAGCTTACACATTTATAAGTCTACCATTAACCCTTACTTTGATCATTGCTGCAACATAAGGGCTGCTGCTCCTCCTATATATTTAGTGATTCTTGATAAAATCCAAGGAAGAATCTAGCTTACACATTTATAAGTCTTCCATTAACCCTTACTTTGATCATTGCTGCAACATAAGGGCTGCTGCTGCTCCTATATATTTAGTGATTCTTGATAAATTCCAAACAAGAATCTAGCTTACACATTTATAAGTCTACCATTAACCCTTACTTTGATCATTGCTGCAACATAAGGGCTGCTGCTCCTCCTATATATTTAGTGATACTTGATAAAATCCAAGGAAGAATCTAGCTTACACATTTATAAGTCTACCATTAACCCTTACTTTGATCATTGCTGCAACATAAGGGCTGCTGCTCCTCCTATATATTTAGTGATTCTTGATAAAATCCAAGGAAGAATCTAGCTTACACATTTATAAGTCTTCCATTAACCCTTACTTTGATCATTGATCATTGCTGCAACATAAGGGCTGCTGCTGTTCCTATATATTTAGTGATTCTTGATAAAATCCAAGGAAGAATCTAGCTAACACATTTATAAGTCTACCATTAACCCTTACTTTGATCATTGCTGCAACATAAGGGCTGCTGCTGCTCCTATATATTTAGTGATTCTTGATAAAATCCAAGGAAGAATCTAGCTTACACATTTATAAGTCTACCATTAACCCTTACTTTGATCATTGCTGCAACATAAGGGCTGCTGCTGCTCCTATATATTTAGTGATTCTTGATAAAATCCAAGGAAGAATCTAGCTTACATATTTAAAAGTCTACCATTACCCTTACTTTGATCATTGCTGCAACATAAGGGCTGCTGCTGCTCCTATATATTTAGTGATTCTTGATAAATTCCAAAGAAGAATCTAGCTTACACATTTATAAGTCTACCATTAACCCGTACTTTGATCATTGCTGCAACATAAGGGCTGCTGCTCCTCCTATATATTTAGTGATTCTTGATAACATCCAAGGAAGAATCTAGCTTACACATTTATAAGTCTACCATTAACCCTTACTTTGATCATTGCTGCAACATAAGGGCTGCTGCTGCTCCTATATATTTAGTGATTCTTGATAAAATCCAAGGAATAATCTAGCTTACATATTTAAAAGTCTACCATTAACCGTTATTTTGATCATTGCTGCAACATAAGGACTGCTGCTGCTCCTATATATTTAGTGATTCTTGATAACATCCAAGGAAGAATCTAGCTTACACATTTATAAGTCTACCATTAACCCTTACTTTGATCATTGCTGCAACATAAGGGCTGCTGCTCCTCCTATATATTTAGTGATTCTTGATAAAATCCAAGGAAGAATCTAGCTTACACATTTATAAGTCTACCATTAACCCTTACTTTGATCATTGCTGCAACATAAGGGCTGCTGCTGCTCCTATATATTTAGTGATTCTTGATAAATTCCAAAGAAGAATCTAGCTTACACATTTATAAGTCTACCATTAACCCTTACTTTGATCATTGCTGCAACATAAGGGCTGCTGCTCCTCCTATATATTTAGTGATTCTTGATAAATTCCAAAGAAGAATCTAGCTTACACATTTATAAGTCTACCATTAACCCTTACTTTGATCATTGCTGCAACATAAGGGCTGCTGCTCCTCGTATATATTTAGTGATTCTTGATAAAATCCAAGGAAGAATCTAGCTTACACATTTATAAGTCTACCATTAACCCTTACTTTGATCATTGCTGCAACATAAGGGCTGCTGCTGTTCCTATATATTTAGTGATTCTTGATAAAATCCAAGGAAGAATCTAGCTAACACATTTATAAGTCTCCCATTAACCCTTACTTTGATCATTGCTGCAACATAAGGGCTGCTGCTGCTCCTATATATTTAGTGATTCTTGATAAAATCCAAGGAAGAATCTAGCTTACACATTTATAAGTCTACCATTAACCCTTACTTTGATCATTGCTGCAACATAAGGGCTGCTGCTGCTCCTATATATTTAGTGATTCTTGATAAAATCCAAGGAAGAATCTAGCTTACATATTTAAAAGTCTACCATTACCCTTACTTTGATCATTGCTGCAACATAAGGGCTGCTGCTGCTCCTATATATTTAGTGATTCTTGATAAATTCCAAAGAAGAATCTAGCTTACACATTTATAAGTCTACCATTAACCCGTACTTTGATCATTGCTGCAACATAAGGGCTGCTGCTCCTCCTATATATTTAGTGATTCTTGATAACATCCAAGGAAGAATCTAGCTTACACATTTATAAGTCTACCATTAACCCTTACTTTGATCATTGCTGCAACATAAGGGCTGCTGCTGCTCCTATATATTTAGTGATTCTTGATAAAATCCAAGGAATAATCTAGCTTACATATTTAAAAGTCTACCATTAACCGTTATTTTGATCATTGCTGCAACATAAGGACTGCTGCTGCTCCTATATATTTAGTGATTCTTGATAACATCCAAGGAAGAATCTAGCTTACACATTTATAAGTCTACCATTAACCCTTACTTTGATCATTGCTGCAACATAAGGGCTGCTGCTGCTCCTATATATTTAGTGATTCTTGATAAAATTCAAGGAATAATCTAGCTTACATATTTAAAAGTCTACCATTACCCTTACTTTGATCATTGCTGCAACATAAGGGCTGCTGCTGCTCCTATATATTTAGTGATTCTTGATAAATTCCAAAGAAGAATCTAGCTTACACATTTATAAGTCTACCATTAACCCGTACTTTGATCATTGCTGCAACATAAGGGCTGCTGCTCCTCCTATATATTTAGTGATTCTTGATAACATCCAAGGAAGAATCTAGCTTACACATTTATAAGTCTACCATTAACCCTTACTTTGATCATTGCTGCAACATAAGGGCTGCTGCTGCTCCTATATATTTAGTGATTCTTGATAAAATCCAAGGAAGAATCTAGCTTACATATTTAAAAGTCTACCATTACCCTTACTTTGATCATTGCTGCAACATAAGGGCTGCTGCTGCTCCTATATATTTAGTGATTCTTGATAAATTCCAAAGAAGAATCTAGCTTACACATTTATAAGTCTACCATTAACCCGTACTTTGATCATTGCTGCAACATAAGGGCTGCTGCTCCTCCTATATATTTAGTGATTCTTGATAACATCCAAGGAAGAATCTAGCTTACACATTTATAAGTCTACCATTAACCCTTACTTTGATCATTGCTGCAACATAAGGGCTGCTGCTGCTCCTATATATTTAGTGATTCTTGATAAAATCCAAGGAATAATCTAGCTTACATATTTAAAAGTCTACCATTAACCGTTATTTTGATCATTGCTGCAACATAAGGACTGCTGCTGCTCCTATATATTTAGTGATTCTTGATAACATCCAAGGAAGAATCTAGCTTACACATTTATAAGTCTACCATTAACCCTTACTTTGATCATTGCTGCAACATAAGGGCTGCTGCTCCTCCTATATATTTAGTGATTCTTGATAAAATCCAAGGAAGAATCTAGCTTACACATTTATAAGTCTACCATTAACCCTTACTTTGATCATTGCTGCAACATAAGGGCTGCTGCTGCTCCTATATATTTAGTGATTCTTGATAAATTCCAAAGAAGAATCTAGCTTACACATTTATAAGTCTACCATTAACCCTTACTTTGATCATTGCTGCAACATAAGGGCTGCTGCTCCTCCTATATATTTAGTGATTCTTGATAAATTCCAAAGAAGAATCTAGCTTACACATTTATAAGTCTACCATTAACCCTTACTTTGATCATTGCTGCAACATAAGGGCTGCTGCTCCTCGTATATATTTAGTGATTCTTGATAAAATCCAAGGAAGAATCTAGCTTACACATTTATAAGTCTACCATTAACCCTTACTTTGATCATTGCTGCAACATAAGGGCTGCTGCTGTTCCTATATATTTAGTGATTCTTGATAAAATCCAAGGAAGAATCTAGCTAACACATTTATAAGTCTCCCATTAACCCTTACTTTGATCATTGCTGCAACATAAGGGCTGCTGCTGCTCCTATATATTTAGTGATTCTTGATAAAATCCAAGGAAGAATCTAGCTTACACATTTATAAGTCTACCATTAACCCTTACTTTGATCATTGCTGCAACATAAGGGCTGCTGCTGCTCCTATATATTTAGTGATTCTTGATAAAATCCAAGGAAGAATCTAGCTTACATATTTAAAAGTCTACCATTACCCTTACTTTGATCATTGCTGCAACATAAGGGCTGCTGCTGCTCCTATATATTTAGTGATTCTTGATAAATTCCAAAGAAGAATCTAGCTTACACATTTATAAGTCTACCATTAACCCGTACTTTGATCATTGCTGCAACATAAGGGCTGCTGCTCCTCCTATATATTTAGTGATTCTTGATAACATCCAAGGAAGAATCTAGCTTACACATTTATAAGTCTACCATTAACCCTTACTTTGATCATTGCTGCAACATAAGGGCTGCTGCTGCTCCTATATATTTAGTGATTCTTGATAAAATCCAAGGAATAATCTAGCTTACATATTTAAAAGTCTACCATTAACCGTTATTTTGATCATTGCTGCAACATAAGGACTGCTGCTGCTCCTATATATTTAGTGATTCTTGATAACATCCAAGGAAGAATCTAGCTTACACATTTATAAGTCTACCATTAACCCTTACTTTGATCATTGCTGCAACATAAGGGCTGCTGCTGCTCCTATATATTTAGTGATTCTTGATAAAATTCAAGGAATAATCTAGCTTACATATTTAAAAGTCTACCATTACCCTTACTTTGATCATTGCTGCAACATAAGGGCTGCTGCTGCTCCTATATATTTAGTGATTCTTGATAAATTCCAAAGAAGAATCTAGCTTACACATTTATAAGTCTACCATTAACCCGTACTTTGATCATTGCTGCAACATAAGGGCTGCTGCTCCTCCTATATATTTAGTGATTCTTGATAACATCCAAGGAAGAATCTAGCTTACACATTTATAAGTCTACCATTAACCCTTACTTTGATCATTGCTGCAACATAAGGGCTGCTGCTGCTCCTATATATTTAGTGATTCTTGATAAAATTCAAGGAATAATCTAGCTTACATATTTAAAAGTCTACCATTACCCTTACTTTGATCATTGCTGCAACATAAGGGCTGCTGCTGCTCCTATATATTTAGTGATTCTTGATAAATTCCAAAGAAGAATCTAGCTTACACATTTATAAGTCTACCATTAACCCTTACTTTGATCATTGCTGCAACATAAGGGCTGCTGCTGCTCCTATATATTTAGTGATTCTTGATAACATCCAAGGAAGAATCTAGCTTACACATTTATAAGTCTACCATTAACCCTTACTTTGATCATTGCTGCAACATAAGGGCTGCTGCTGCTCCTATATATTTAGTGATTCTTGATAAAATCCAAGGAATAATCTAGCTTACATATTTAAAAGTCTACCATTAACCCTTACTTTGATCATTGCTGCAACATATGGGCTGCTGCTGCTCCTATATATTTAGTGATTCTTGATAAATTCCAAAGAAGAATCTAGCTTACACATTTATAAGTCTACCATTAACCCGTACTTTGATCATTGCTGCAACATAAGGGCTGCTGCTCCTCCTAAATATTTAGTGATTCTTGATAAAATCCAAGGAAGAATCTAGCTTACACATTTATAAGTCTACCATTAACCCTTACTTTGATCATTGCTGCAACATAAGGGCTGCTGCTCCTCCTATATATTTAGTGATTCTTGATAAAATCCAAGGAAGAATCTAGCTTACACATTTATAAGTCTACCATTAACCCTTACTTTGATCATTGCTGCAACATAAGGGCTGCTGCTGCTCCTATATATTTAGTGATTCTTGATAAATTCCAAAGAAGAATCTAGCTTACACATTTATAAGTCTACCATTAACCCTTACTTTGATCATTGCTGCAACATAAGGGCTGCTGCTGCTCCTATATATTTAGTGATTCTTGATAAAATCCAAGGAAGAATCTAGCTTACACATTTATAAGTCTACCATTAACCCTTACAATGATCATTGCTGCAACATAAGGGCTGCAGCTGCTCCTATATATTTAGTGATTCTTGATAAAATCCAAGGAAGAATCTAGCTTACACATTTATAAGTCTACCATTAACCCTTACTTTGATCATTGCTGCAACATAAGGGCTGCTGCTGCTCCTATATATTTAATGATTCTTGATAAAATCCAAGGAAGAATCTAGCTTATACATTTATAAGTCTACCATTAACCCTTACTTTGATCATTGCTGCAAGATAAGGGCTGCAGCTGCTCCTATATATTTAGTGATTCTTGATAAAATCCAAAGAAGAATCTAGCTTACACATTTATAAGTCTACCATTAACCCTTACTTTGATCATTGCTGCAACATAAGGGCTGCTGCTCCTCCTATATATTTAGTGATTCTTGATAAAATCCAAAGAAGAATCTAGCTTACACATTTATAAGTCTACCATTAACCCTTACTTTGATCATTGCTGCAACATAAGGGCTGCTGCTGCTCCTATATATTTAGTGATTCTTGATAAAATCCAAGGAATAATCTAGCTTACATATTTAAAAGTCTACCATTAACCCTTACTTTGATCATTGCTGCAACATAAGGGCTGCTGCTGCTCCTATATATTTAGTGATTCTTGATAAAATCCAAGGAAGAATCTAGCTTACACATTTATAAGTCTACCATTAACCCTTACTTTGATCATTGCTGCAACATAAGGGCTGCTGCTCCTCCTATATATTTAGTGATTCTTGATAAAATCCAAGGAAGAATCTAGCTTACACATTTATAAGTCTACCATTAACCCTTACTTTGATCATTGCTGCAACATAAGGGCTGCTGCTCCTCCTATATATTTAGTGATTCTTGATAAAATCCAAGGAAGAATCTAGCTTACACATTTATAAGTCTACCATTAACCCTTACTTTGATCATTGCTGCAACATAAGGGCTGCTGCTGCTCCTATATATTTAGTGATTCTTGATAAAATTCAAGGAATAATCTAGCTTACATATTTAAAAGTCTACCATTACCCTTACTTTGATCATTGCTGCAACATAAGGGCTGCTGCTGCTCCTATATATTTAGTGATTCTTGATAAATTCCAAAGAAGAATCTAGCTTACACATTTATAAGTCTACCATTAACCCGTACTTTGATCATTGCTGCAACATAAGGGCTGCTGCTCCTCCTATATATTTAGTGATTCTTGATAACATCCAAGGAAGAATCTAGCTTACACATTTATAAGTCTACCATTAACCCTTACTTTGATCATTGCTGCAACATAAGGGCTGCTGCTGCTCCTATATATTTAGTGATTCTTGATAAAATCCAAGGAATAATCTAGCTTACATATTTAAAAGTCTACCATTAACCGTTATTTTGATCATTGCTGCAACATAAGGACTGCTGCTGCTCCTATATATTTAGTGATTCTTGATAACATCCAAGGAAGAATCTAGCTTACACATTTATAAGTCTACCATTAACCCTTACTTTGATCATTGCTGCAACATAAGGGCTGCTGCTGCTCCTATATATTTAGTGATTCTTGATAAAATCCAAGGAAGAATCTAGCTTACACATTTATAAGTCTACCATTAACCCTTACTTTGATCATTGCTGCAACATAAGGGCTGCTGCTGCTCCTATATATTTAGTGATTCTTGATAAAATCCAAGGAAGAATCTAGCTTACACATTTATAAGTCTACCATTAACCCGTACTTTGATCATTGCTGCAACATAAGGGCTGCTGCTGCTCCTATATATTTAGTGATTCTTGATAAAATCCAAGGAAGAATCTAGCTTACACATTTATAAGTCTACCATTAACCCTTACTTTGATCATTGCTGCAACATAAGGGCTGCTGCTGCTCCTATATATTTAGTGATTCTTGATAAAATCCCAGGAAGAATCTAGCTTACACATTTATAAGACTACCATTAACCCTTACTTTGATCATTGCTGCAACATAAGGGCTGCTGCTCCTCCTATATATTTAGTGATTCTTGATAAAATCCAAGGAATAATCTAGCTTACAGATTTATAAGTCTACCATTAACCCTTACTTTGATCATTGCTGCAAGATAAGGGCTGCAGCTGCTCCTATATATTTAGTGATTCTTGATAAAATCCAAAGAAGAATCTAGCTTACAGATTTATAAGTCTACCATTAACCCTTACTTTGATCATTGCTGCAACATAAGGGCTGCTGCTGCTCCTATATATTTAGTGATTCTTGATAAAATCCAAGGAATAATCTAGCTTACACATTTATAAGTCTACCATTAACCCATACTTTGATCATTGCTGCAACATAAGGGCTGCTGCTCCTCCTATATATTTAGTGATTTTTGATAAAATCCAAGGAATAATCTAGCTTACACATTTATAAGTCTACCATTAACCCTTACTTTGATCATTGCTGCAACATAAGGGCTGCTGCTGCTCCTATATATTTAGTGATTCTTGATAAAATCCCAGGAAGAATCTAGCTTACACATTTATAAGTCTACCATTAACCCTTACTTTGATCATTGCTGCAACATAAGGGCTGCTGCTCCTCCTATATATTTAGTGATTCTTGATAAAATCCAAGGAATAATCTAGCTTACAGATTTATAAGTCTACCATTAACCCTTACTTTGATCATTGCTGCAAGATAAGGGCTGCAGCTGCTCCTATATATTTAGTGATTCTTGATAAAATCCAAAGAAGAATCTAGCTTACATATTTAAAAGTCTACCATTAACCCTTACTTTGATCATTGCTGCAACATAAGGGCTGCTGCTGCTCCTATATATTTAGTGATTCTTGATAAAATCCAAGGAAGAATCTAGCTTACACATTTATAAGTCTACCATTAACCCATACTTTGATCATTGCTGCAACATAAGGGCTGCTGCTCCTCCTATATATTTAGTGATTTTTGATAAAATCCAAGGAAGAATCTAGCTTACACATTTATAAGTCTACCATTAACCCTTACTTTGATCATTGCTGCAACATAAGGGCTGCTGCTCCTCCTATATATTTAGTGATTCTTGATAAAATCCAAGGAAGAATCTAGCTTACACATTTATAAGTCTACCATTAACCCTTACTTTGATCATTGCTGCAACATAAGGGCTGCTGCTGCTCCTATATATTTAGTGATTCTTGATAAATTCCAAAGAAGAATCTAGCTTACACATTTATAAGTCTACCATTAACCCTTACTTTGATCATTGCTGCAACATAAGGGCTGCTGCTCCTCCTATATATTTAGTGATTCTTGATAAATTCCAAAGAAGAATCTAGCTTACACATTTATAAGTCTACCATTAACCCTTACTTTGATCATTGCTGCAACATAAGGGCTGCTGCTCCTCGTATATATTTAGTGATTCTTGATAAAATCCAAGGAAGAATCTAGCTTACACATTTATAAGTCTACCATTAACCCTTACTTTGATCATTGCTGCAACATAAGGGCTGCTGCTGTTCCTATATATTTAGTGATTCTTGATAAAATCCAAGGAAGAATCTAGCTAACACATTTATAAGTCTACCATTAACCCTTACTTTGATCATTGCTGCAACATAAGGGCTGCTGCTGCTCCTATATATTTAGTGATTCTTGATAAAATCCAAGGAAGAATCTAGCTTACACATTTATAAGTCTACCATTAACCCTTACTTTGATCATTGCTGCAACATAAGGGCTGCTGCTGCTCCTATATATTTAGTGATTCTTGATAAAATCCAAGGAAGAATCTAGCTTACATATTTAAAAGTCTACCATTACCCTTACTTTGATCATTGCTGCAACATAAGGGCTGCTGCTGCTCCTATATATTTAGTGATTCTTGATAAATTCCAAAGAAGAATCTAGCTTACACATTTATAAGTCTACCATTAACCCGTACTTTGATCATTGCTGCAACATAAGGGCTGCTGCTCCTCCTATATATTTAGTGATTCTTGATAACATCCAAGGAAGAATCTAGCTTACACATTTATAAGTCTACCATTAACCCTTACTTTGATCATTGCTGCAACATAAGGGCTGCTGCTGCTCCTATATATTTAGTGATTCTTGATAAAATCCAAGGAATAATCTAGCTTACATATTTAAAAGTCTACCATTAACCGTTATTTTGATCATTGCTGCAACATAAGGACTGCTGCTGCTCCTATATATTTAGTGATTCTTGATAACATCCAAGGAAGAATCTAGCTTACACATTTATAAGTCTACCATTAACCCTTACTTTGATCATTGCTGCAACATAAGGGCTGCTGCTCCTCCTATATATTTAGTGATTCTTGATAAAATCCAAGGAAGAATCTAGCTTACACATTTATAAGTCTACCATTAACCCTTACTTTGATCATTGCTGCAACATAAGGGCTGCTGCTGCTCCTATATATTTAGTGATTCTTGATAAATTCCAAAGAAGAATCTAGCTTACACATTTATAAGTCTACCATTAACCCTTACTTTGATCATTGCTGCAACATAAGGGCTGCTGCTCCTCCTATATATTTAGTGATTCTTGATAAATTCCAAAGAAGAATCTAGCTTACACATTTATAAGTCTACCATTAACCCTTACTTTGATCATTGCTGCAACATAAGGGCTGCTGCTCCTCGTATATATTTAGTGATTCTTGATAAAATCCAAGGAAGAATCTAGCTTACACATTTATAAGTCTACCATTAACCCTTACTTTGATCATTGCTGCAACATAAGGGCTGCTGCTGTTCCTATATATTTAGTGATTCTTGATAAAATCCAAGGAAGAATCTAGCTAACACATTTATAAGTCTCCCATTAACCCTTACTTTGATCATTGCTGCAACATAAGGGCTGCTGCTGCTCCTATATATTTAGTGATTCTTGATAAAATCCAAGGAAGAATCTAGCTTACACATTTATAAGTCTACCATTAACCCTTACTTTGATCATTGCTGCAACATAAGGGCTGCTGCTGCTCCTATATATTTAGTGATTCTTGATAAAATCCAAGGAAGAATCTAGCTTACATATTTAAAAGTCTACCATTACCCTTACTTTGATCATTGCTGCAACATAAGGGCTGCTGCTGCTCCTATATATTTAGTGATTCTTGATAAATTCCAAAGAAGAATCTAGCTTACACATTTATAAGTCTACCATTAACCCGTACTTTGATCATTGCTGCAACATAAGGGCTGCTGCTCCTCCTATATATTTAGTGATTCTTGATAACATCCAAGGAAGAATCTAGCTTACACATTTATAAGTCTACCATTAACCCTTACTTTGATCATTGCTGCAACATAAGGGCTGCTGCTGCTCCTATATATTTAGTGATTCTTGATAAAATCCAAGGAATAATCTAGCTTACATATTTAAAAGTCTACCATTAACCGTTATTTTGATCATTGCTGCAACATAAGGACTGCTGCTGCTCCTATATATTTAGTGATTCTTGATAACATCCAAGGAAGAATCTAGCTTACACATTTATAAGTCTACCATTAACCCTTACTTTGATCATTGCTGCAACATAAGGGCTGCTGCTGCTCCTATATATTTAGTGATTCTTGATAAAATTCAAGGAATAATCTAGCTTACATATTTAAAAGTCTACCATTACCCTTACTTTGATCATTGCTGCAACATAAGGGCTGCTGCTGCTCCTATATATTTAGTGATTCTTGATAAATTCCAAAGAAGAATCTAGCTTACACATTTATAAGTCTACCATTAACCCGTACTTTGATCATTGCTGCAACATAAGGGCTGCTGCTCCTCCTATATATTTAGTGATTCTTGATAACATCCAAGGAAGAATCTAGCTTACACATTTATAAGTCTACCATTAACCCTTACTTTGATCATTGCTGCAACATAAGGGCTGCTGCTGCTCCTATATATTTAGTGATTCTTGATAAAATCCAAGGAAGAATCTAGCTTACATATTTAAAAGTCTACCATTACCCTTACTTTGATCATTGCTGCAACATAAGGGCTGCTGCTGCTCCTATATATTTAGTGATTCTTGATAAATTCCAAAGAAGAATCTAGCTTACACATTTATAAGTCTACCATTAACCCGTACTTTGATCATTGCTGCAACATAAGGGCTGCTGCTCCTCCTATATATTTAGTGATTCTTGATAACATCCAAGGAAGAATCTAGCTTACACATTTATAAGTCTACCATTAACCCTTACTTTGATCATTGCTGCAACATAAGGGCTGCTGCTGCTCCTATATATTTAGTGATTCTTGATAAAATCCAAGGAATAATCTAGCTTACATATTTAAAAGTCTACCATTAACCGTTATTTTGATCATTGCTGCAACATAAGGACTGCTGCTGCTCCTATATATTTAGTGATTCTTGATAACATCCAAGGAAGAATCTAGCTTACACATTTATAAGTCTACCATTAACCCTTACTTTGATCATTGCTGCAACATAAGGGCTGCTGCTCCTCCTATATATTTAGTGATTCTTGATAAAATCCAAGGAAGAATCTAGCTTACACATTTATAAGTCTACCATTAACCCTTACTTTGATCATTGCTGCAACATAAGGGCTGCTGCTGCTCCTATATATTTAGTGATTCTTGATAAATTCCAAAGAAGAATCTAGCTTACACATTTATAAGTCTACCATTAACCCTTACTTTGATCATTGCTGCAACATAAGGGCTGCTGCTCCTCCTATATATTTAGTGATTCTTGATAAATTCCAAAGAAGAATCTAGCTTACACATTTATAAGTCTACCATTAACCCTTACTTTGATCATTGCTGCAACATAAGGGCTGCTGCTCCTCGTATATATTTAGTGATTCTTGATAAAATCCAAGGAAGAATCTAGCTTACACATTTATAAGTCTACCATTAACCCTTACTTTGATCATTGCTGCAACATAAGGGCTGCTGCTGTTCCTATATATTTAGTGATTCTTGATAAAATCCAAGGAAGAATCTAGCTAACACATTTATAAGTCTCCCATTAACCCTTACTTTGATCATTGCTGCAACATAAGGGCTGCTGCTGCTCCTATATATTTAGTGATTCTTGATAAAATCCAAGGAAGAATCTAGCTTACACATTTATAAGTCTACCATTAACCCTTACTTTGATCATTGCTGCAACATAAGGGCTGCTGCTGCTCCTATATATTTAGTGATTCTTGATAAAATCCAAGGAAGAATCTAGCTTACATATTTAAAAGTCTACCATTACCCTTACTTTGATCATTGCTGCAACATAAGGGCTGCTGCTGCTCCTATATATTTAGTGATTCTTGATAAATTCCAAAGAAGAATCTAGCTTACACATTTATAAGTCTACCATTAACCCGTACTTTGATCATTGCTGCAACATAAGGGCTGCTGCTCCTCCTATATATTTAGTGATTCTTGATAACATCCAAGGAAGAATCTAGCTTACACATTTATAAGTCTACCATTAACCCTTACTTTGATCATTGCTGCAACATAAGGGCTGCTGCTGCTCCTATATATTTAGTGATTCTTGATAAAATCCAAGGAATAATCTAGCTTACATATTTAAAAGTCTACCATTAACCGTTATTTTGATCATTGCTGCAACATAAGGACTGCTGCTGCTCCTATATATTTAGTGATTCTTGATAACATCCAAGGAAGAATCTAGCTTACACATTTATAAGTCTACCATTAACCCTTACTTTGATCATTGCTGCAACATAAGGGCTGCTGCTGCTCCTATATATTTAGTGATTCTTGATAAAATTCAAGGAATAATCTAGCTTACATATTTAAAAGTCTACCATTACCCTTACTTTGATCATTGCTGCAACATAAGGGCTGCTGCTGCTCCTATATATTTAGTGATTCTTGATAAATTCCAAAGAAGAATCTAGCTTACACATTTATAAGTCTACCATTAACCCGTACTTTGATCATTGCTGCAACATAAGGGCTGCTGCTCCTCCTATATATTTAGTGATTCTTGATAACATCCAAGGAAGAATCTAGCTTACACATTTATAAGTCTACCATTAACCCTTACTTTGATCATTGCTGCAACATAAGGGCTGCTGCTGCTCCTATATATTTAGTGATTCTTGATAAAATTCAAGGAATAATCTAGCTTACATATTTAAAAGTCTACCATTACCCTTACTTTGATCATTGCTGCAACATAAGGGCTGCTGCTGCTCCTATATATTTAGTGATTCTTGATAAATTCCAAAGAAGAATCTAGCTTACACATTTATAAGTCTACCATTAACCCTTACTTTGATCATTGCTGCAACATAAGGGCTGCTGCTGCTCCTATATATTTAGTGATTCTTGATAACATCCAAGGAAGAATCTAGCTTACACATTTATAAGTCTACCATTAACCATTACTTTGATCATTGCTGCAACATAAGGGCTGCTGCTGCTCCTATATATTTAGTGATTCTTGATAAAATCCAAGGAATAATCTAGCTTACATATTTAAAAGTCTACCATTAACCCTTACTTTGATCATTGCTGCAACATATGGGCTGCTGCTGCTCCTATATATTTAGTGATTCTTGATAAATTCCAAAGAAGAATCTAGCTTACACATTTATAAGTCTACCATTAACCCGTACTTTGATCATTGCTGCAACATAAGGGCTGCTGCTCCTCCTATATATTTAGTGATTCTTGATAACATCCAAGGAAGAATCTAGCTTACACATTTATAAGTCTACCATTAACCCTTACTTTGATCATTGCTGCAACATAAGGGCTGCTGCTGCTCCTATATATTTAGTGATACTTGATAAAATCCAAGGAATAATCTAGCTTACATATTTAAAAGTCTACCATTAACCCTTACTTTGATCATTGCTGCAACATAAGGGCTGCTGCTGCTCCTATATATTTAGTGATTCTTGATAAAATCCAAGGAAGAATCTAGCTTACACATTTATAAGTCTACCATTAACCCTTACTTTGATCATTGCTGCAACATAAGGGCTGCTGCTGTTCCTATATATTTAGTGATTCTTGATAAATTCCAAAGAAGAATCTAGCTTACACATTTATAAGTCTACCATTAACCCTTACTTTGATCATTGCTGCAACATAAGGGCTGCTGCTGCTCCTATATATTTAGTGATTCTTGATAAAATTCAAGGAATAATCTAGCTTACATATTTAAAAGTCTACCATTACCCTTACTTTGATCATTGCTGCAACATAAGGGCTGCTGCTCCTCCTATATATTTAGTGATTCTTGATGAAATCCAAGGAAGAATCTAGCTTACACATTTATAAGTCTACACTTAACCCTTACTTTGATCATTGCTGCAAGATAAGGGCTGCAGCTGCTCCTATATATTTAGTGATTCTTGATAAAATCCAAGGAAGAATCTAGCTTACACATTTATAAGTCTACCATTAACCCTTACTTTGATCATTGCTGCAACATAAGGGGTGCTGCTCCTCCTATATATTTACTGATTCTTGATAAAATCCAAGGAAGTATCTAGCTTACACATTTATAAGTCTACCATTAACCCTTACTTTGATCATTGCTGCAACATAAGGGCTGCTGCTCCTCCTATATATTTAGTGATTCTTGATAAAATCCAAGGAAGTATCTAGCTTACACATTTATAAGTCTACCATTAACCCTTACTTTGATCATTGCTGCAACATAAGGGCTGCAGCACCTCCTATATATTTAGTGATTCTTGATAAAATCCAAGGAAGTATCTAGCTTACACATTTATAAGTCTACCATTAACCCTTACTTTGATCATTGCTGCAACATAAGGGCTGCTGCTGCTCCTATATATTTGGTGATTCTTGATAAAATCCAAGGAAGTATCTAGCTTACACATTTATAAGTCTACCATTAACCCTTACAATGATCATTGCTGCAACATAAGGGCTGCTGCTGCTCCTATATATTTGGTGATTCTTGATAAAATCCAAGGAAGTATCTAGCTTACACATTTATAAGTCTACCATTAACCCTTACTTTGATCATTGCTGCAACATAAGGGCTGCTGCTCCTCCTATATATTTAGTGATTCTTGATGAAATCCAAGGAAGAATCTAGCTTACACATTTATAAGTCTACACTTAACCCTTACATTGATCATTGCTGCAAGATAAGGGCTGCAGCTGCTCCTATATATTTAGTGATTCTTGATAAAATCCAAGGAAGAATCTAGCTTACACATTTATAAGTCTACCATTAACCCTTACTTTGATCATTGCTGCAACATAAGGGCTGCTGCTGCTCCTATATATTTAGTGATTCTTGATAAAATCCAAGGAAGAATCTAGCTTATACATTTATAAGTCTACCATTAAGACTTACTTTGATCATTGCTGCAACATAAGGGCTGCTGCTGTTCCTATATATTTAGTGATTCTTGATAAAATCCAAAGAAGAATCTAGCTTACACATTTATAAGTCTACCATTAACCCTTACTTTGATCATTGCTGCAACATAAGGGCTGCTGCTGCTCCTATATATTTAGTGATTCTTGATGAAATCCAAGGAAGAATCTAGCTTATACATTTATAAGTCTACCATTAAGACTTACTTTGATCATTGCTGCAACATAAGGGCTGCTGCTGTTCCTATATATTTAGTGATTCTTGATAAAATCCAAAGAAGAATCTAGCTTACACATTTATAAGTCTACCATTAACCCTTACTTTGATCATTGCTGCAACATAAGGGCTGCTGCTGCTCCTATATATTTGGTGATTCTTGATGAAATCCAAGGAAGAATCTAGCTTACACATTTATAAGTCTACACTTAACCCTTACATTGATCATTGCTGCAAGATAAGGGCTGCTGCTGCTCCTATATATTTAGTGATTCTTGATAAAATCCAAGGAAGAATCTAGCTTACACATTTATAAGTCTACCATTAACCCTTACTTTGATCATTGCTGCAAAATAAGGGCTGCTGCTGCTCCTATATATTTAGTGATTCTTGATAAAATCCAAGGAAGAATCTAGCTTACACATTTATATGTCTACCATTAACCCTTACTTTGATCATTGCTGCAATATAAGGGCTGCTGCTGCTTCTATATATTTAGTGATTCTTGATAAAATCCAAGGAAGAATCTAGCTTACACATTTATAAGTCTACCATTAACCCTTACTTTGATCATTGCTGCAACATATTGGCTGCTGCTCCTCCTATATATTTAGTGATTCTTGATAAAATCCAAAGAAGAATCTAGCTAACACATTTATAAGTCTACCATTAACCCTTACTTTGATCATTGCTGCAACATAAGGGCTGCTGCTGCTCCTATATATTTAGTGATTCTTGATAAAATCCAAGGAAGAATCTAGCTTACACATTTATAAGTCTACCATTAACCCTTACTTTGATCATTGCTGCAACATATTGTCTGCTGCTCCTCCTATATATTTAGTGATTCTTGATAAATTCCAAAGAAGAATCTAGCTTACACATTTATAAGTCTACCATTAACCCGTACTTTGATCATTGCTGCAACATAAGGGCTGCTGCTGTTCCTATATATTTAGTGATTCTTGATAAAATCCAAGGAAGAATCTAGCTTACACATTTATAAGTCTACCATTAACCCTTACTTTGATCATTGCTGCAAAATAAGGGCTGCTGCTGCTCCTATATATTTAGTGATTCTTGATAAAATCCAAGGAAGAATCTAGCTTACACATTTATAAGTCTACCATTAACCCTTACTTTGATCATTGCTGCAACATAAGGGCTGCTGCTCCTCCTATATATTTAGTGATTCTTGATAAAATCCAAGGAAGTATCTAGCTTACACATTTATAAGTCTACCATTAACCCTTACTTTGATCATTGCTGCAACATAAGGGCTGCTACTGCTCCTATATATTTAGTGATTCTTGATAAAATCCAAGGAAGTATCTAGCTTACACATTTATACGTCTACCATTAACCCTTACTTTGATCATTGCTGCAACATAAGGGCTGCTGCTCGTCCTATATATTTAGTGATTCTTGATAAAATCCAAGGAAGTATCTAGCTTACACATTTATAAGTCTACCATTAACCCTTACAATGATCATTGCTGCAACATAAGGGCTGCTGCTGCTCCTATATATTTGGTGATTCTTGATAAAATCCAAGGAAGTATCTAGCTTACACATTTATAAGTCTACCATTAACCCTTACTTTGATCATTGCTGCAACATAAGGGCTGCTGCTCCTCCTATATATTTAGTGATTCTTGATGAAATCCAAGGAAGAATCTAGCTTACACATTTATAAGTCTACACTTAACCCTTACTTTGATCATTGCTGCAAGATAAGGGCTGCAGCTGCTCCTATATATTTAGTGATTCTTGATAAAATCCAAGGAAGAATCTAGCTTACACATTTATACGTCTACCATTAACCCTTACTTTGATCATTGCTGCAACATAAGGGCTGCTGCTCCTCCTATATATTTAGTGATTCTTGATAAAATCCAAGGAAGTATCTAGCTTACACATTTATAAGTCTACCATTAACCCTTACAATGATCATTGCTGCAACATAAGGGCTGCTGCTGCTCCTATATATTTGGTGATTCTTGATAAAATCCAAGGAAGTATCTAGCTTACACATTTATAAGTCTACCATTAACCCTTACAATGATCATTGCTGCAACATAAGGGCTGCTGCTGCTCCTATATATTTGGTGATTCTTGATAAAATCCAAGGAAGTATCTAGCTAACACATTTATAAGTCTACCATTAACCCTTACTTTGATCATTGCTGCAACATAAGGGCTGCTGCTCCTCCTATATATTTAGTGATTCTTGACGAAATCCAAGGAAGAATCTAGCTTACACATTTATAAGTCTACACTTAACCCTTACATTGATCATTGCTGCAAGATAAGGGCTGCAGCTGCTCCTATATATTTAGTGATTCTTGATAAAATCCAAGGAAGAATCTAGCTTACACATTTATAAGTCTACCATTAACCCTTACTTTGATCATTGCTGCAACATAAGGGCTGCTGCTGCTCCTATATATTTAGTGATTCTTGATAAAATCCGAGGAAGAATCTAGCTTACACATTTATAAGTCTACCATTAACCCTTACTTTGATCATTGCTGCAACATAAGGGCTGCTGCTCCTATATATTTAGTGATTCTTGATAAATTCCAAAGAAGAATCTAGTTTACACATTTATAAGTCTACCATTAACACTTACTTTGATCATTGCCTCAACATAAGGGCTGCTGCTCCTCCTATATATTTGGTGATTCTTGATAGAATCCAAGGAAGAATGTAGCTTACAAATTTTTAAGTCTACCATTAACCCTTACTTTGATCATTGCTGCAACATATGGGCTGCTGCTGCTCCTATATATTTAGTGATTCTTGATAAAATCCAAGGAAAAATCTAGCTTACACATTTATAAGTCTACCATTAACCCTTACTTTGATCATTGCTGCAACATATTGGCTGCTGCTCCTCCTATATATTTAGTGATTTTTGATAAATTCCAAAGAAGAATCTAGTTTACACATTTATAAGTCTACCATTAACCCTTACTTTGATCATTGCTGCAACATAAGGGCTGCTACTGCTCCTATATATTTAGTGATTCTTGATAAAATCCAAGGAAGTATCTAGCTTACACATTTATACGTCTACCATTAACCCTTACTTTGATCATTGCTGCAACATAAGGGCTGCTGCTCCTCCTATATATTTAGTGATTCTTGATAAAATCCAAGGAAGTATCTAGCTTACACATTTATAAGTCTACCATTAACCCTTACAATGATCATTGCTGCAACATAAGGGCTGCTGCTGCTCCTATATATTTGGTGATTCTTGATAAAATCCAAGGAAGTATCTAGCTTACATATTTATAAGTCTACCATTAACCCTTACTTTGATCATTGCTGCAACATAAGGGCTGCTGCTCCTCCTATATATTTAGTGATTCTTGATAAATTCCAAAGAAGAATCTAGCTTACACATTTATAAGTCTACCATTAACCCTTACTTTGATCATTGCTGCAACATAAGGGCTGCTGCTCCTCCTATATATTTAGTGATTCTTGATAAAATGCAAAGAAGAATCTAGCTTATACATTTATAAGTCTACCATTAACACTTACTTTGATCATTGCTGCAACATAAGGGCTGCTGCTGCTCCTATATATTTGGTGATTCTTGATGAAATCCAAGGAAGAATCTAGCTTACACATTTATAAGTCTACACTTAACCCTTACTTTGATCATTGCTGCAAGATAAGGGCTGCAGCTGCTCCTATATATTTAGTGATTCTTGATAAAATCCAAGGAAGAATCTAGCTTACACATTTATAAGTCTACCATTAACCCTTACTTTGATCATTGCTGCAACATAAGGGCTGCTGCTGCTCCTATATATTTAATGATTCTTGATAAAATCCAAGGAAGAATCTAGCTTATACATTTATAAGTCTACCATTAACACTTACTTTGATCATTGCTGCAACATTAGGGGTGCTGCTCCTCCTATATATTTACTGATTCTTGATAAAATCCAAGGAAGTATCTAGCTTACACATTTATAAGTCTACCATTAACCCTTACTTTGATCATTGCTGCAACATAAGGGCTGCTGCTCCTCCTATATATTTAGTGATTCTTGATAAAATCCAAGGAAGTATCTAGCTTACACATTTATAAGTCTACCATTAACCCTTACTTTGATCATTGCTGCAACATAAGGGCTGCAGCACCTCCTATATATTTAGTGATTCTTGATAAAATCCAAGGAAGTATCTAGCTTACACATTTATAAGTCTACCATTAACCCTTACTTTGATCATTGCTGCAACATAAGGGCTGCTGCTCCTCCTATATATTTAGTGATTCTTGATAAAATCCAAGGAAGAATCTAGCTTACACATTTATAAGTCTACCATTAACCCTTACTTTGATCATTGCTGCAACATAAGGGCTGCTGCTGCTCCTATATATTTAGTGATTCTTGATAAAATCCAAGGAAGAATCTAGCTTATACATTTATAAGTCTACCATTAACACTTACTTTGATCATTGCTGCAACATAAGGGCTGCTGCTCCTCCTATATATTTAGTGATTCTTGATAAAATCCAAGGAAGAATCTAGCTTACACATTTATACGTCTACCATTAACCCTTACTTTGATCATTGCTGCAACATAAGGGCTGCTGCTCCTCCTATATATTTAATGATTCTTGATAAAATCCAAGGAAGTATCTAGCTTACACATTTATAAGTCTACCAGTAACCCTTACAATGATCATTGCTGCAACATAAGGGCTGCTGCTGCTCCTATATATTTGGTGATTCTTGATAAAATCCAAGGAAGTATCTAGCTTACACATTTATAAGTCTACCATTAACCCTTACAATGATCTTTGCTGCAACATAAGGGCTGCTGCTGCTCCTATATATTTGGTGATTCTTGATAAAATCCAAGGAAGTATCTAGCTTACACATTTATAAGTCTACCATTAACCCTTACTTTGATCATTGCTGCAACATAAGGGCTGCTGCTCCTCCTATATATTTAGTGATTCTTGATGAAATCCAAGGAAGAATCTAGCTTACACATTTATAAGTCTACACTTAACCCTTACATTGATCATTGCTGCAAGATAAGGGCTGCAGCTGCTCCTATATATTTAGTGATTCTTGATAAAATCCAAGGAAGAATCTAGCTTACACATTTATAAGTCTACCATTAACCCTTACTTTGATCATTGCTGCAACATAAGGGCTGCTGCTGCTCCTATATATTTAGTGATTCTTGATAAAATCCAAGGAAGAATCTAGCTTATACATTTATAAGTCTACCATTAACACTTACTTTGATCATTGCTGCAACATAAGGGCTGCTGCTCCTCCTATATATTTAGTGATTCTTGATAAAATCCAAGGAAGTATCTAGCTTACACATTTATAAGTCTACCATTAACCCTTACTTTGATCATTGCTGCAACATAAGGGCTGCTGCTCCTCCTATATATTTAGTGATTCTTGATAAAATCCAAGGAAGTATCTAGCTTACACATTTATAAGTCTACCATTAACCCTTACAATGATCATTGCTGCAACATAAGGGCTGCTGCTGCTCCTATATATTTGGTGATTCTTGATAAAATCCAAGGAAGTATCTAGCTTACACATTTATAAGTCTACCATTAACCCTTACTTTGATCATTGCTGCAACATAAGGGCTGCTGCTCCTCCTATATATTTAGTGATTCTTGATGAAATCCAAGGAAGAATCTAGCTTACACATTTATAAGTCTACACTTAACCCTTACTTTGATCATTGCTGCAAGATAAGGGCTGCAGCTGCTCCTATATATTTAGTGATTCTTGATAAAATCCAAGGAAGAATCTAGCTTACACATTTATAAGTCTACCATTAACCCTTACTTTGATCATTGCTGCAACATAAGGGCTGCTGCTGCTCCTATATATTTAATGATTCTTGATAAAATCCAAGGAAGAATCTAGCTTATACATTTATAAGTCTACCATTAACACTTACTTTGATCATTGCTGCAACATAAGGGGTGCTGCTCCTCCTATATATTTACTGATTCTTGATAAAATCCAAGGAAGTATCTAGCTTACACATTTATAAGTCTACCATTAACCCTTACTTTGATCATTGCTGCAACATAAGGGCTGCTGCTCCTCCTATATATTTAGTGATTCTTGATAAAATCCAAGGAAGTATCTAGCTTACACATTTATAAGTCTACCATTAACCCTTACTTTGATCATTGCTGCAACATAAGGGCTGCAGCACCTCCTATATATTTAGTGATTCTTGATAAAATCCAAGGAAGAATCTAGCTTACACATTTATAAGTCTACCATTAACCCTTACTTTGATCATTGCTGCAACATAAGGGCTGCTGCTGCTCCTATATATTTAGTGATTCTTGATAAAATCCAAGGAAGAATCTAGCTTATACATTTATAAGTCTACCATTAACCCTTACTTTGATCATTGCTGCAACATAAGGGCTGCTGCTCCTCCTATATATTTAGTGATTCTTGATAAAATCCAAGGAAGAATCTAGCTTACACATTTATAAGTCTACCATTAACCCTTACTTTGATCATTGCTGCAACATAAGGGCTGCTGCTGCTCCTATATATTTAATGATTCTTGATAAAATCCAAGGAAGAATCTAGCTTATACATTTATAAGTCTACCATTAACACTTACTTTGATCATTGCTGCAACATAAGGCGTGCTGCTCCTCCTATATATTTACTGATTCTTGATAAAATCCAAGGAAGTATCTAGCTTACACATTTATAAGTCTACCATTAACCCTTACTTTGATCATTGCTGCAACATAAGGGCTGCTGCTCCTCCTATATATTTAGTGATTCTTGATAAAATCCAAGGAAGTATCTAGCTTACACATTTATAAGTCTACCATTAACCCTTACTTTGATCATTGCTGCAACATAAGGGCTGCAGCACCTCCTATATATTTAGTGATTCTTGATAAAATCCAAGGAAGAATCTAGCTTACACATTTATAAGTCTACCATTAACCCTTACTTTGATCATTGCTGCAACATAAGGGCTGCTGCTCCTCCTATATATTTAGTGATTCTTGATAAAATCCAAGGAAGAATCTAGCTTACACATTTATAAGTCTACCATTAACCCTTACTTTGATCATTGCTGCAACATAAGGGCTGCTGCTGCTCCTATATATTTAGTGATTCTTGATAAAATCCAAGGAAGAATCTAGCTTATACATTTATAAGTCTACCATTAACACTTACTTTGATCATTGCTGCAACATAAGGGCCGCTGCTCCTCCTATATATTTAGTGAATCTTGATAAAATCCAAGGAAGAATCTAGCTTACACATTTATACGTCTACCATTAACCCTTACTTTGATCATTGCTGCAACATAAGGGCTGCTGCTCCTCCTATATATTTAGTGATTCTTGATAAAATCCAAGGAAGTATCTAGCTTATACATTTATAAGTCTACCATTAACCCTTACAATGATCATTGCTGCAACATAAGGGCTGCTGCTGCTCCTATATATTTGGTGATTCTTGATAAAATCCAAGGAAGTATCTAGCTTACACATTTATAAGTCTACCATTAACCCTTACAATGATCATTGCTGCAACATAAGGGCTGCTGCTGCTCCTATATATTTGGTGATTCTTGATAAAATCCAAGGAAGTATCTAGCTTACACATTTATAAGTCTACCATTAACCCTTACTTTGATCATTGCTGCAACATAAGGGCTGCTGCTCCTCCTATATATTTAGTGATTCTTGATGAAATCCAAGGAAGAATCTAGCTTACACATTTATAAGTCTACACTTAACCCTTACATTGATCATTGCTGCAAGATAAGGGCTGCAGCTGCTCCTATATATTTAGTGATTCTTGATAAAATCCAAGGAAGAATCTAGCTTACACATTTATAAGTCTACCATTAACACTTACTTTGATCATTGCCTCAACATAAGGGCTGCTGCTCCTCCTATATATTTGGTGATTCTTGATAGAATCCAAGGAAGAATGTAGCTTACAAATTTTTAAGTCTACCATTAACCCTTACTTTGATCATTGCTGCAACATAAGGGCTGCTGCTGCTCCTATATATTTAGTGATTCTTGATAAAATCCAAGGAAAAATCTAGCTTACACATTTATAAGTCTACCATTAACCCTTACTTTGATCATTGCTGCAACATATTGGCTGCTGCTCCTCCTATATATTTAGTGATTTTTGATAAATTCCAAAGAAGAATCTAGTTTACACATTTATAAGTCTACCATTAACCCTTACTTTGATCATTGCTGCAACATAAGGGCTGCTACTGCTCCTATATATTTAGTGATTCTTGATAAAATCCAAGGAAGTATCTAGCTTACACATTTATAAGTCTACCATTAACCCTTACTTTGATCATTGCTGCAACATAAGGGCTGCTGCTGCTCCTATATATTTAGTGATTCTTGATAAAATCCAAGGAAGTATCTAGCTTACACATTTATAAGTCTACCATTAACCCTTACAATGATCATTGCTGCAACATAAGGGCTGCTGCTGCTCCTATATATTTGGTGATTCTTGATAAAATCCAAGGAAGTATCTAGCTTACACATTTATAAGTCTACCATTAACCCTTACTTTGATCATTGCTGCAACATAAGGGCTGCTGCTCCTCCTATATATTTAGTGATTCTTGATGAAATCCAAGGAAGAATCTAGCTTACACATTTATAAGTCTACACTTAACCCTTACTTTGATCATTGCTGCAAGATAAGGGCTGCAGCTGCTCCTATATATTTAGTGATTCTTGATAAAATCCAAGGAAGAATCTAGCTTACACATTTATAAGTCTACCATTAACCCTTACTTTGATCATTGCTGCAACATAAGGGCTGCTGCTGCTCCTATATATTTAATGATTCTTGATAAAATCCAAGGAAGAATCTAGCTTATACATTTATAAGTCTACCATTAACACTTACTTTGATCATTGCTGCAACATAAGGGGTGCTGCTCCTCCTATATATTTACTGATTCTTGATAAAATCCAAGGAAGTATCTAGCTTACACATTTATAAGTCTACCATTAACCCTTACTTTGATCATTGCTGCAACATAAGGGCTGCTGCTCCTCCTATATATTTAGTGATTCTTGATGAAATCCAAGGAAGAATCTAGCTTACACATTTATAAGTCTACACTTAACCCTTACATTGATCATTGCTGCAAGATAAGGGCTGCAGCTGCTCCTATATATTTAGTGATTCTTGATAAAATCCAAGGAAGAATCTAGCTTACACATTTATAAGTCTACCATTAACACTTACTTTGATCATTGCCTCAACATAAGGGCTGCTGCTCCTCCTATATATTTGGTGATTCTTGATAGAATCCAAGGAAGAATGTAGCTTACAAATTTTTAAGTCTACCATTAACCCTTACTTTGATCATTGCTGCAACATAAGGGCTGCTGCTGCTCCTATATATTTAGTGATTTTTGATAAATTCCAAAGAAGAATCTAGTTTACACATTTATAAGTCTACCATTAACCCTTACTTTGATCATTGCTGCAACATAAGGGCTGCTACTGCTCCTATATATTTAGTGATTCTTGATAAAATCCAAGGAAGTATCTAGCTTACACATTTATCAGTCTACCATTAACCCTTACTTTGATCATTGCTGCAACATAAGGGCTGCTGCTCCTCCTATATATTTAGTGATTCTTGATAAAATCCAAGGAAGTATCTAGCTTACACATTTATAAGTCTACCATTAACCCTTACTTTGATCATTGCTGCAACATAAGGGCTGCTGCTGCTCCTATATATTTAATGATTCTTGATAAAATCCAAGGAAGAATCTAGCTTATACATTTATAAGTCTACCATTAACACTTACTTTGATCATTGCTGCAACATAAGGGGTGCTGCTCCTCCTATATATTTACTGATTCTTGATAAAATCCAAGGAAGTATCTAGCTTACACATTTATAAGTCTACCATTAACCCTTACTTTGATCATTGCTGCAACATAAGGGCTGCTGCTCCTCCTATATATTTAGTGATTCTTGATAAAATCCAAGGAAGTATCTAGCTTACACATTTATAAGTCTACCATTAACCCTTACTTTGATCATTGCTGCAACATAAGGGCTGCAGCACCTCCTATATATTTAGTGATTCTTGATAAAATCCAAGGAAGTATCTAGCTTACACATTTATAAGTCTACCATTAACCCTTACTTTGATCATTGCTGCAACATAAGGGCTGCTGCTCCTCCTATATATTTAGTGATTCTTGATAAAATCCAAGGAAGAATCTAGTTTACACATTTATAAGTCTACCATTAACCCTTACTTTGATCATTGCTGCAACATAAGGGCTGCTGCTGCTCCTATATATTTAGTGATTCTTGATAAAATCCAAGGAAGAATCTAGCTTACACATTTATAAGTCTACCATTAACCCTTACTTTGATCATTGCTGCAACATAAGGGCTGCTGCTGCTCCTATATATTTAGTGATTCTTGATAAAGTCCAAGGAAGAATCTAGCTTACACATTTATAAGTCTACCATTAACCCTTACTTTGATCATTGCTGCAACATAAGGGCTGCTGCTCCTCCTATATATTTAGTGAATCTTGATAAAATCCAAGGAAGAATCTAGCTTATACATTTATAAGTCTACCATTAACACTTACTTTGATCATTGCTGCAACATAAGGGCTGCTGCTCCTCCTATATATTTAGTGATTCTTGATAAAATCCAAGGAAGTATCTAGCTTACACATTTATAAGTCTACCATTAACCCTTACAATGATCATTGCTGCAACATAAGGGCTGCTGCTGCTCCTATATATTTGGTGATTCTTGATAAAATCCAAGGAAGTATCTAGCTTACACATTTATAAGTCTACCATTAACCCTTACAATGATCATTGCTGCAACATAAGGGCTGCTGCTGCTCCTATATATTTGGTGATTCTTGATAAAATCCAAGGAAGTATCTAGCTTACACATTTATAAGTCTACCATTAACCCTTACTTTGATCATTGCTGCAACATAAGGGCTGCTGCTCCTCCTATATATTTAGTGATTCTTGATAAAATCCAAGGAAGAATCTAGCTTACACATTTATAAGTCTACACTTAACCCTTACATTGATCATTGCTGCAAGATAAGGGCTGCAGCTGCTCCTATATATTTAGTGATTTTTGATAAAATCCAAGGAAGAATCTAGCTTACACATTTATAAGTCTACCATTAACCCTTACTTTGATCATTGCTGCAACATAAGGGCTGCTGCTGCTCCTATATATTTAGTGATTCTTGATAAAATCCAAGGAAGAATCTAGCTTATACATTTATAAGTCTACCATTAACACTTACTTTGATCATTGCTGCAACATAAGGGCTGCTACTGCTCCTATATATTTAGTGATTCTTGATGAAATCCAAGGAAGAATCTAGCTTACACATTTATAAGTCTACTATTAACCCTTACTTTGATCATTGCTGCAACATAAGGGCTGCTGCTCCTCCTATATATTTAGTGATTCTTGATGAAATCCAAGGAAGAATCTAGCTTACACATTTATAAGTCTACACTTAACCCTTACATTCATCATTGCTGCAAGATAAGGGCTGCAGCTGCTCCTATATATTTAGTGATTCTTGATAAAATGCAAAGAAGAATCTAGCTTACACATTTATAAGTCTACCATTAACCCTTACTTTGATCATTGCTGCAACATAAGGGCTGCTGCTCCTCCTATATATTTAGTGATTCTTGATAAAATCCAAGGAAGTATCTAGCTTACACATTTATAAGTCTACCATTAACCTTTACTTTGATCATTGCTGCAACATAAGGGCTGCTACTGCTCCTATATATTTAGTGATTCTTGAAAAAATCCAAGGAAGAATCTAGCTTACACATTTATAAGTCTACTATTAACCCTTACTTTGATCATTCCTGCAACATATGGTCTGCTGCTCCTCCTATATATTTAATGATTCTTGATAAATTCCAAAGAAGAATCTAGCTTACACATTTATAAGTCTACCATTAACCCTTACTTTGATCATTGCTGCAACATATGGGCTGGTGCTCCTCCTATATATTTAGTGATTCTTGATAAAATCCAAGGAAGAATCTAGCTTACACATTTATCAGTCTACCATTAACCCTTACTTTGATCATTGCTGCAACATAAGGGCTGCTGCTGCTCCTATATATTTAGTGATTCTTGATAAAATCCAAGGAAGAATCTAGCTTACACATTTATAAGTCTACCATTAACCCTTACTTTGATCATTGCTGCAACATAAGGGCTGCTGCTCCTCCTATATATTTAGTGATTCTTGATAAATTCCAAAGAAGAATCTAGTTTACACATTTATAAGTCTACCATTAACCCTGACTTTGATCATTGCTGCAACATAAGGGCTGCTGCTCCTCCTATATATTTAGTGATTCTTGATAAAATCCAAGGAAGAATCTAGCTTACACATTTATAAGTCTACCATTAACCCTTACTTTGATCATTGCTGCAACATATGGGCTGCTGCTCCTCCTATATATTTAGTGATTCTTGATAAATTCCAAAGAAGTATCTAGATTACACATTTATAAGTCTACCATTCATCCTTGCTTTGATCATTGCTGCAATATATGGGCTACTGTTCTGTCTGTATATTTAGACATACTTGATAACATTAAAAGAAGAATCTAGCTATATATAATTATAATCTACCATTCATCCTTGCTTTGAACATTGCTGACGCATCTGGTGTGGTGCTCCTCTTATATATTTAAAGATACTTGATAAATTCTGAAGAAGAATCTAGTTTACACATTTGCAAATGTACCATTCATCCTTGCTTTGATCATTGCTGCAACATATGGTCTATTGCTCTGTCTATACATTTAATGATTCTTGATAAAATCCAAAGAAGAATCTAGCTTACACATTTATAAGTGTACCATTCATCCTTGCTTTGACCATTGCCTCAACGTATGGGCTAGTGTTCTGCCTATATATTTAGACATACTTGATAAAATCCAAAGAAGAATCTAGGTATATATAATTATAATCTACCATTCATCCTTGCTTTGAACATTGCTGACGCATCTGGTCTGGTGCTCCTCTTATATATTTAAAGATACTTGATAAATTCCGAAGAAGAATCTAGTTACACATTTATAAGTCTACCATTCATCCTTGCTTTGAACATTGCTGCAACATCTGGACTGCTGTTTCTTGACAAAATTTAAACTAGAATTGGGAATGTTATCTGTCCTGATCTAGTACCTTGAGTCCAGTCACTTCACCATTTCTGTAATGCCTCCATTTGCCTCTTTTATAAATATTTTCACAGTAATTATTCTCATGGTCTTTCGTTGTTGGTACTCAGACCTCACAAATTTAAGTTCAGTAGTAGAGTCTAAATCTCATAATTTGACTGTTGACATTGCTAGTTGTAAGCATGCATTCTATAGTAATAATTACTTTCTAGTGCTTCTTGCTTGTGGTAATCTCTTCTGCCTTCCTGCTTTACTGTCAACTACGTTCTTCAACAATTCAAACGCATTGTCAATCATCAGCCTCTTTTTCCTTGAACCCTGATCTTTTATTGTCCTCTCTCTCTCTTCACTGCATCCGAGTCATTTTCATAGCCTTGCTTGAGATGCAATGATTAAAAACAAGAACAATTAGTTCAAGAATATCATTTCTTATTCTATACATTTTACTTTTATAAATCTTAGTAGAATTCATTATATTTTTATACTACATTAGAAATATAAAAAAGAAATTAAAAATTAATTAAATGATACTTTTGAGTTTAATTAATTTCTTTTATTTTTCATTATTTTCTTGCCTGTTTGATATCTTAAAATATTTAATTTCTCTAAATGAGATCTCTTTTTAAACATTGTAATTTTTAATTTTATTAAAGAAAGTGCAAAATGAAAAAATGATGGTGTGCAATTGATAAAGTCTTATTGAATTGTTGTTAAGAGTAAATTGATTTCAGTCACAGAATTATTTCTTTTGAATTTTCGATAAAAAAAATAACCTAACAATTGCAAAAATGAAAAAAATAAAAGGTAATTTGATTTTTAAGTCCTGCACTAAATATCTAATGAAAATTTCCCAAATTGTTATATTTAGGTGTAAATTTACATGCTTGATTATTGCATGCACATTGAATCCTTAGTTGCGCAGTAATTGAGTCAAGTATGAACCATAAAAAGGCTGTTAACAAGGTAATCTTCCGCACGAATCTAATCAGCAGCAAATGTATACAAACAATGCCAGTAATGGCTGCTGTGCCATAACGTGAATGAGTCTGAAATTTTATTGTCGATAACTTCTAAACAGTAGATTTTATCAAAATTTCTCTGTTATTTTCAAATTAAGCACCTACATTTATCCCTAAATATAACTATTCAGGTAATTTTCATTAGATACTTAGCGCAGGGCTTCAAAAGCAAATTACCAAAAATATATAAATAAAATGCTTTAAAAAATGTTTATACTAAAAAATACCATTAAACTTTAAATCTTTCAATTTCTCAAACATATCTTTATTTAAGAAAAACTTTTTGTTGAAAACAGCAACTGGGTGAATTTCAAAATTGCACTGAAAAATTACAATTTTTTTTTAAATGAATATTGAATGTAGATTTCTTCCCTGTCAAATCTGAATAAAATTAAATGTTTTTATGCAAACACTCAACAAGAAGTATTTTTTAAATTACTTTTGGTAAGATCCAAGATGTATTTTTAATATAATCACAGTGGACATTGCATATAGATTTTAATTTTTTTACTGAAATTACATCTTAAGGATTTTCCTTTAATATATATATATATATATATATATATATATATATATATATATATATATATATATATATAAAGAAATATAGTCTTAGGGTGTGCTATATTTATGGGATAAAGTGCTCAATATCAGAGATAGAGCGTGTGTAAATATAAAAGTGAACATAGAAGTCAACACTTAGAGGCGACAGTCTGTTTCATGCTAGTGCAATCGTCAGGCAACTAGTGCTGTTATTTTTCTTGGCTATTTATATATAAGGGTCAGTGGTGCATTGTGGGTAATCTATTTTGGCGGTTATTTTTACCGGAAGTCACTTATTTGTTTATTAATTATATATGTCAAATTATTTTACTTGTTTTTTTTTTTTTTTTTATTTTTTTATTTTTTTTTTTTATCTTATATATTTATTTATTTATTTTTTGTTTTGATCGGTGTTTTTTATTAACGTAGTAAAAATTTGTTTATATAGCTTATTGTTGGTAGTCTATTATGGCGGTCATTTACCGGAAGTCATTTATTTGCTTATTTATTTGGGTCAAATTGTTTTGCTTGTTTTTATTTATTTTTCATTTTTATTTTTTATCTTATATATTTGTTTATTTGTCATTGATTAAAGCTATTTGTTGAATTTTGGGGTTGAATGTTGTGGTTTGTTCTGACTATTATTTTGGTGGGAACAGTTTTTAATTTATTTATTTGGGTTGATTATCTTTATTTGTTTTTTCTAAACGGCTAGTTTGTCGGTATTGGTTGTTAGTTTATTTATATATTTGGATGTATTTAGATCAATTTATTATACTTGTCGTTATTTATTTGTTATGCTGTATATTTCTCTTTTTGGTTTTCGATTTTTAAGTAACACAGTATATTATTTTTTATTAATTTATTTTATCGTTATATAACAGTTATAACTATTTTCCGTCCGATTTTTTGTTTTGATTTTATAGTTTAATTTTCATAATAGTTTGATAATTCTCCTTATTTTATTATTCTATTTCACCTATTCTAACAGGTGTGGTTTGATAATTTGTTTGGATTAATTTACTTATTTTATTGTCATTTTGTTTGTTTATATATTTATTTATTTTTCTATTTTAAGTTACGTAGTAAAAATTTGTTTTCATGTCTACATTTTGAGATTAGCTCGGATCTTTTATTTAATAATTTATTTTGGTCTGATAGCTATTTTTTCCTTATTTTCCAAGATATTTTTGGTGTGGTGTGCGTTTTGTTTTTTATTTCCCAGATGTACTTAGAAAGCATTGTGCTGTTCGCATATTTACTATTTGTGAAAGACATATATATATATATATGTACACACCCTACAAGCAGGACACCAATGGCAACGCTAGTGGTCCACTAGCAGCAGCTACCAGTGGGCCTCTAGCAGTCCACTGGTGGTAACATTGTCGAGACGTTCCTATGGGTGGCCCACACAGGTAAACCCTAGTGGCATCCCACCCAGTGGCAGATTGGTGGCTTACATGTAGGGATATATATATTTATTAATAAAGGAAGATAAAAGAAAATGAGTGACTTTTAAAAACGTCATTAATATTTATCTTCTTTACTTTCTATTTTCAAATCCAAAGATATAATTCATCAGAATGGGTAGAAAGGAAAAGATTTGTTTTTTTTTATCCAAAATGAAATATGTGCATGTGTATATTTAAATAATGAAATAATTTAAATAATTAAATAATTTGTGTATGTTTAAATAATGAAATCTTATTATTTTATCAACACAGAAAACGCATGGATAAAAAAAAACAAATCTTTTACTTTCTACTCATTCTGATGAATTATATCTTTTGACTCAAAAACTTTGTTCTCCCCAAACCTTATATTTCTAGGTACCAACAAAATTTGAGCTAAATAACCTTAAAAATGGATTTAAAATATTTTAAAAATTATAGCCTATAGCTAATCTATAAAAAAAGAAAAAAATCCAAAGAAGGGTCTGTAATGTTATTGTTCCTGACATCTCGACTTTGGCCACTTTCCTACTGCTAAGATATGGCTTTTCTACAAATATATTCTTAGCAATTGTTCTATTGAGCTTTCCTCCTTGGTTCTTCAACTGCATGAATTTAAACGTGTTGGGATTGCTATGAGTTTGAATTTGTTATCAGAAGGTTTTAATACTAAGATGGTTAGTTTACAGGCATGTTCACCATATTAATCCACAACAATATAGAATATAGGCATTCAAAACAAATCAATCACAAGGCAATTGAATAAGAAACAACGGTAATTAAGGTTTCAATAAAAAAACAACAGACATTTATGTACAATTAATATACAATTAGAAAACTTGTTGTTTGATAATGCAAGAATTGACCATGTATAAATTGGGTGTCTTATTGATTTACAGTTCAAAATTGTTCATGTGTTAAAGAACTGGTCAAATAGAGTAAAATGGAAAATATTACTTATACAGAAATTTGTGTAGTTTGTGTGCGTGATTAAAGTAGAGTATAAATGTCTTAATTTTCTAGAGTTGTTTACCTTGGATTGTTCTGTGTTTATCTTTTGTTAAATACAATTTCTATCTTAGTAATGTGTAAGAACACTTTTCTTAGAAAGTTGTAAGTGAATTTTGAGAGAATAATGTTGGTGTTTGAGTCAGCAGTTGACGCGCGAAAAGTTTCTTAAGTCAAAATAGTGACACACGTGTATTTGTGTGGCATCTCTCTGAAGCTAAGTGACTGACTGGTGAATTGGATTGAAATGGTCCTTTTTATTTGTTTTAGGAATCCGAAGTAGGCTACAGGGAACTTGGCGCAAAAATAGGTTTTCAACAATTGTTACACATTTTGGTGTCGTCTCAACCAATAAAAAGTCGAGATTTGCAATGTGAGGTGCTGATTGGTTAAAACTGATTTTGATGGAAGAGTGTATTTTATCACGGGGGTGAGTAGAAAATATGGACAATACTATCAAACGTACTACTAGATTGGAAACTAGGTCTCATCGTTTGACTGTTGACATAACTAGATATAACTGTAAGTTCTATTCTAATAGTGTTTTTTCTTTGCACTTCTCACTTATGTAACTCTCTTTTGATTTCTTGCAATTGCTGTTTCATTTAAATATTACTGCCATATCTGGTCTGGTGCTCCTACTATATATCTCGAGATTCTTGACAAATTCCGAAGAAGAATCTGCAATATAATCGGTCCTGTCCTGACATGTCGACTTCACCTTGTGACATCCCTCAGTCTTTTCTACAAATATTTTCATGGCAATTGCACTGATAAGTTTTCCTGTTTGGTGTCTCGATTGTATAAGTTTAACTTTCAGTATAGTATTAGATTGGCAGATATGTTTAAATCTGAAAATTTACCAATAAATAATTCAACCATTTAAACAGCATTGCACAATTTTTAATTTCTTCTTTTTTTTTAAATTTTATAATTTAAGTACAGGGAAAGTAAAAAAAAAAATAATTCAAATTTAAATTCAATAACAACGACAAATTTCTTACCTGAGCCTGCCGAATGGAGATAGTATTTTTCTTCTAAGAGTAGAATTTCTGTTTTTTATCGATTATAACAACAAAAAAGGTTTCTTTTTTTTTTAACTTTAGCAATTTGGACAAAAAACGTTTCTTCGGCGCCATTTTAAAAATCCTTCAATCTTTTCTCACGTAACGCATTTTGCGTAATTTAACTTTTTTCTAATATTTCGATAAATCGAAGTCTTTCTGGAAAACAAATCTGTACAAAACTATTTATGTCAAAATTTTCATTCAATAAATGTTTAAGATACCATCATATAAGTAAGTTTAAGAAGACGCAAAATTTTACATTCATAGCATCTCAGCTCAGTACAAAAAAAAACACACAACACAACTGTTTCGCTTGAAACTAAAAAGAGATCGTGATCTTCTCAGTGCATTGAAACTTATGTAATATTTGTATATTATCTTCAGGAATCTTAAGAGATGACATGAAATTATTTTGTTAAAAAATAGAAAAAGATATATATTCAAATTCAAATTCAAATATTTCCGAGTTTGAAGCAAAAGCGGCGTTTAAAAATTCTAAATTATTGACTAATCCAGGTACAAAGGGAAGTAACTCGTGTTTTAGAGTTATGTCCCTTATATCCCTATTTTAAAAAAATAATGCCAATATATAAGGGACATAACTATGATACAAAATAATGTTTTTCAAAAGTTGATTTAATTTTTTTCTTTGTAGTTTTTGCTGTTATTATAACGTTTCGACCGATTTAATCTACAACCTTCCTCAGTTATTCAATTTTTATGAAAAGTGAGTGTATTTTCTTTTCAGTTTCTACCAATAATGTTTTAGAGCATTGGTAGACACTATCTTGAAAGTAGAAACTTTCTCCTTTTCCTTGGTAAAATCCAAATTTGTGTTAAAGAGCTTAAAATTACTTAAAGTAATTCACATGTTTCCTTTTTAGAAAGAATCCTGGTTTATTTGAAAGCATAAAGCTAAACTAGAGAAAAATAAAATAATTTTACACGTTTCAATAAGATTTAAGACATTTTTAAAGCACTGTCACTCATTATAATCCTGCCATTTTAATTGAAAAATATTAAAATTTATAACATTTATAAAATCCTTTAAAAATTAAATATCTGTACTAGAGATTTGTTTCACAGAAAATCGGTAGAAATTAAGGATTTGTAGTGAGTCCTGATAACAATAAAATGTAAAAATAAAAGATAAACAAAAATAAAATGGATTCAAATTAAACTTAAATTAAATTGTACTTTCCTTTAAAATCCTTATCTCTTTCTTTCTTTCTTTCTTTCTCTCGCTCTCTCTAAATTTCTCTTTCTATATTTCTCTCAACCACGAGAAGGTACACTATGTACAGTATTTGGAGTATTGTCCTCATCTTTGTTGCCATATTTATCGCAACATTTTGGTCGTTGTACACTCCGGCTTTTTTCAGGTGGCTGGAATGTCGAACTGCACCCTTTATTTTGCTCGCTGATAGAGATGTTGACTTTCGGTACACAAACAACACACTTTGGAATGGGATCACACATATATTGACAGGATGAGGGCTTAGCAATGGGCTCGCCATTATTACCAGCAATGGTGAATATACATGGAATACTTTGAGGAAATGGTATTAGAATCTATATCTCCAAAGCCAACTATATGGTTAAGATACGTAGATGACACTTTCATACTCTGGCCCTACTAGGAAGATGTCCAGATTCTGCTGGACCATGTGAACTCAATAAGGCCTTCAATACAGTTCATGATGGAGAAAGGGAGTAACAACACACTCCGATTCTTGGATGTTCTAATATCAGAGCATGGGTTCAAGACATCCATATATCGTAAACTGACATTCCCTGAACAGTACCTCAATTTCAACTCCCACCATCCATACAGCATAAAGAAAGGGATCATCCACTGCTTTCAACACCGATAAAAAGTCATAAGTAGCGACCCAGAGACATTAGATAAAGAATTGGTCAGTATAAGCAGTACCCTACAACGTAATAACTACCCTGGACACATGGCAGCAGCCCTAAAAAACTGGGATAGGCGGGTACAAGAGGAGGACAACAACACTCAGAAAACTGTCTGCCTGCCTTATGTGAAGGGGTTATCAGAGAAAATACAAAGGATCTGTGGTCTATATAATATCAGGACAAACTTCAAAAGCTGGACAACACTTCGCAGATACCTCTTCCGAGTAAGACCGCCCCATAGAGGAGAACATGACTAAAGACTGTGTGTACACCATCCCGTGCAGCTGCAGAAAGAAATATAAAGGGGAGAGAGGCCGCCCCCTTAAGGTAAGGCTTCAATAACACCAGAAATCTGTAACATGTGGGGAAGTGGAAAAATCAGGTGTGGCTGACCACATATGGAGAGAAAAGGGAGATCACCACCCTCTGTGGGATCATGTTGAGTTCATAGACAAAGAACACCATATTAAAATTCATAAACTTAAGGAATCAGCACATATGCTAGGCCACAAAAATCTCCTGAGCCGTCTAAGCATACAAATGAATACAATATGGGAACCAGTAATAAGGAGTGCCAGAGAAAAGCGATAATAACAACAAAACTTGCAATATGAGCTCTGGTAAAAACATGGAATGATAACAGCAAAAATTGCAATATGAGCACTGGTAAAAGATGGTTGCTGAAGGCATTAGGTTTATAAGTCCCAGAAATTCATACACAGATGTCCTTAAGGACACATGGCACAGTGGATAAAGGCATGGGTTAGATACAATGACATGACACAAAGAGTTGTGAGTTCAATACTTGGTTAAAGCAGTGGAGAACTTAGAGAGGTGAATTGGCACTAGAACAATCTACCCCAGCGAGTGAAATAAAGGGCTCAAAGATGAGGACAATAATACGAATAATGTAAATAGTGTACATAATACCTCATCTCAGAAATATAGACAGAAGAAGTTAATGCTCAAGTAAAAAGAGAAAGAAGAAGAAAAACTGAGGAAGTTTGAATTGTCACAAATTTGGTGTTAGCTGAAACCAATGTTTGGACCAAATGATATAAACCTGACACCTCTGGACCAAAGGCAGATGGGATAAGAAAAGGGTGGAATAAAAGAACACTAACATGTACAAACTAACCATGTATGACACATGAAATAGCAGTCAAGTGGTCATTTGCTTAATGATATTTTCACCCTATTCAAAGCCAAAATAAAACGCAGTAGATTGACATTGACCTAATTTCTGATATTACTACTACTCCTATCATGGTATTACTTCAAAATACCACCATCGGACCTTTCTCCTGACTGCAACCAATATCTGCTTTATTAAACTTTTTGCTATTTTAAAACCTTTGAATCAGTTTGTTTTAAACCAAAGTTCCCTGATAAAATAATTATCCAACTGCCTGTCCCCATTGGTGACCTTCTGATGTGAATACATTTGCCAAGGATTAATTAATAGCATTTTGGAAAAATATTACTTACTTTAAGCTTAAAATCTAGTTAAAAGCACATTTGAACACAGCAATGTATATGCCATCTCAACAAGTTCATAGGTCAAACAGTAATAGTCAACCCCGGAACCCCAACAAAAATACACATCAAATTAAATACAAAAGATGAAAATTACCAAAAATACTGGTTTTGTTTATTATAATAATTATCTTTAAAGATAATTATTTTAATATAACCAGTAAGTTAGGAATATTTTTTTATTCTATTGATGTTCAGGAAACTTAGTAAAATTAATATTTTATATTAATTTAAGTAATAATAGTCAAAGGGAGATAATTCAGAATAGTTGAACTGTTTCCTATTTTGTCTACATAAAATATAATTAACACTTGTAAAAACAAAATTATTTTAAAAACATTTTCAACACAAAAATGGCATTAGACTTTAGATTTTCCTATTCTTCAAACACATTTTTATTTAATGGAAGGAATTTTGTTGGAAGAATTTCAAAATCACACTGAAAAATTGCAATTAAGTATTTTCAAAAATAAATATACATTGTAGATTTTCACTGTTAAATCTGAAATAAAATGTGTTATAGTTATTAACATAATATATATATATATATATATATATATATATATATATATATATATATATATATATATATATAATGTTAATAAGTATACTTGGTTGGTGTAAAAAAAAACGGATAACACAATTTGCAAATAAAAATATATTAAAGCAAATAGGTATTTTGGGAAAAAATTTGAAAAAAAAGAGAAAAGACTAAAAACATCTGAGTAGGCTGAAAAAAATCGTCCAGTGCCATAATTTCTAGTCCAAAGAAAAAACCCCAATTGAGTAAATAAGAAAAAATGTAAAGTGGTCAATACGCTAAGTATAAAACAGTATAAAAAATCCTACTGAGCCAGGAACTATCTACCTAGGTTTCACCTAAATGGATCTTCAGGGTAAATTGGCTTACCCTGAAGATCCATTTAGGTGAAACCCTAGTATATATATATATATATATATATATATATATATATATATATATATATATATGTGTGTGTGTGTGTGTGTGTGTGTGTGTGAGACAAAAAACAGACAAACGTTTAAGCTTGTAACGAAGCTTTATTCAATGCAGTTTGACTCCAGCCGATAAGTGAGGTTCGACCATTTCTTTTCTAGTCAAATTATTCAAGGGGGAGACAACTATGTTTTTTTACTTCACCACAATATATAACAGGACTGTCATTATGAACACAGAATTTTGCTGAGAAATTGACATCTAAAGATAAGTAACTAAATTTTTTATTTAAAGTTTATTGTCAAAATCTTTTTGTTAAAGAAAGACTGGAGAAAAATTCAATATTTTTTTCTTAATCATTTCACCCAAAACAAAGCAATAAAGCTACTAATATGCAAGGAGTTACTAAATGGGAGGGAATCTGAGAAAAGAAAAGAGAAAAACACTGTTAAGGAGAGAGAATAAAAGAACAAGTCTTATGAAGACAGCACGTAATGATTGATATTGCATTTGAAGATCAAAGTTGTCTGGAAAACAAGAAGGTAGAAGAGAGTTCCACAAGTAAGAAGTGTGAGAGAAGAAACTGTTAGCATAGAAGTTACAGGTTATATCTAGCCTTTTCATCTGTAAAATGAGAACATTGCCACTAATCTAGTATTGCACTTAAATTAATAAAGTCTTTGTACCATAGACATATTCTTTGCCTAAACTCAATACAGTTGGAGACATTTTTAAGAATTTAGTCTAAAAAGGTCTTTTACTGTCAATCTGTGTGTAGGTGTGTTGATATGTTAGTATCCCAACCAAGTATCCTTTAAAAATAAATAATAATAATTGTGTATGATCATTTTGTCATATTTTGGGAAGTGGGTTGGATAAGAATTTACAGCAATTCTTCATAGTTTGCATGAAAAATATGTTAGAAAAAGAAATTGTTTGACTTTTTTGAAGAATTCTTTACTTCGGAATTATAATATTTAGCAACTTTTTAGTTTTAATTTGATTAATTTTAATTTAGATTTTTTGGAAGGTAAATTCACCAAGGGAGATAAGTAGGTAAATACCTTCACGCAAAACAGAATTATCTCCCTTAAATTAAATTAGGCGAAAATTAATTTTGTCTTTTAAATAACGAAAAAAAAAAGTTTTTTACTCGTTTGTCAATAATTTATTTTCGCGTGGCAGAAATGCACGAAGGTAAATTTTTATAAATAAATTAGAATAATTTTACACGTTATGACACTTTCCAGGCATATAACATGACAATGCCAGGTATTATGTTGTGGGGGCCCGAATATCGATGTTAGTTTTTATTATTTTTGTTGTCAATTCTCAAGAACAAAGAAAATGTTTAAATTCACTTTCATATGTTTAGGTTTTATTCCAATTCTAATCATTGCTTTTTAAAAAAAATAACTATTGCATTGATATGTTTGTATAGTCAATACTCAATATAATAATTTACATTATTTACATTGTTCGGACTGTTCTTGTGGTGTGCTGCTCTGATTTGTTTTAAAATTGTTAATGAGGTTGTTAGTGAGGCTGCGTTTTTAGTGAGAGCACGTACATTTAAATTTGCAAGAACACAAGGAAAGAAGAACGAGAGATCAAATTGCATTCAACAATAAAATATATATTGAAAATCAACGAGTACAACAAATGTGCTTATGTATTAATATTTAGGGAGAGAAAAGTAGCTTCCCTTGTCCTGATATCTGATACAAGATAGGAAATGTACTTAAGAATGTTCTTGTTGAAGTGTTCAGAGTTCAGTGAACGAATAAGATTTGAA
Organism: Acanthosepion esculentum; assembly: GCA_964036315.1. Taxonomy (NCBI): domain Eukaryota; kingdom Metazoa; phylum Mollusca; class Cephalopoda; order Sepiida; family Sepiidae; genus Acanthosepion; species Acanthosepion esculentum. Next base: position 9,612,641 of record OZ038483.1, on the reverse strand, counting down.
TTCAAGAATGAAAAGTTTGTACAAAAAGGATAATAGAATTTGGTTCGTGACTTGGCTTGTGACAGACAGTTAACAGTGTGGTGTAATGGTAGTTCTGTGTCTGTGTGTGCGTGAGTAGAAGAATGTAGATACGCGTGCGTTGCTGAGTTCTGCTGATTTATTGTTCTACTCCCTTATTTCTGGAGTACGAACTGTTTAAATACTTTTTGGGTAGGCTCCAGAGAGAAGCGGGAAAAATATCGAAAGGAATATCTAAAATACACGATTGGATAAAAATTGACCAATCACTGATTTTTTTACAAAACCATGTTAGGCGAAGTCATGACAGAAAATTTTGTGTGGATACTGCGATAGGTAAATTGTCCTGTTGTAAACAGTCCGAACAATGTAAATAATTACAATACTCAATCTCAGAAATATAGATAGATATTCAATACAATAAGTTCGCACGTTTTGTTTTTTTTAATATATACCTACCTTTGCATACCCCTGTATTTTAGTTTAGTCTAAAAAAAATAAAACCTTATCATAGAAATAATTTTCAAATTGTCTAGTCATCATCATCATTATCTGTATTAAGTATTTTATAAATAATTATTTAAAGTAAAGTATTTTTTAATAATTATAAGTAAAATGTAAGATTTGTTTCTTAAACTGCACATTGCAATTAAGTAAATTCTATGTAAATGTCCTTAACTTGTAATATATTGAGTAATTCTTCTGCAAATTCTGCAGAAAATTCTGTTGAAATGAATGTAGAAGATAGACATTGATTTGTTCTTGCAAACCTCGCCGAAATATTTTACTTGCATCATAATATTACTTCTCTTTTTTATACAGATGATACTGACATATTGAAAAATGGAAAAAACAAAGTACATTTTACATTTTAAAAAAAGGAGTAAGCGTTGTTTACCTCCCTGTTGGATGTTCGAACCATCGCATATAAACCATTCTGTAAAAATCGATTTATTTGTTCAGTTTTCGTGTACATAACGCATTCCTACGATGTTCTGAGAGAAAAAATCGTTCGTGTATCTTACAAAGTGATACTTATTTTTAACTTTTACCAGAGTTAAATTTAACATTTCTTTCATGTTTTTCGACGAGAAATTTATTTTGAACACTAAGTTTACAGAGTATAGTGATTTTCCAAGCGTAGCTTAGATGTGGTACAAGGCCAAAAGTATGGGGCACCCAGTGAGGACCGGACTCGCTCCTCAGTCGTAATTGTTCTAGCGAGACAAGCTTGTTAACCATTACACCACTTCGAGGCGCCCCAAAATTTACAGAGTGTATTGAGCAAACGCACAGATATGTTCGCATAAAACGATATTATGACTGAGGAACCATCTAAAGAAACACGCGACGGACGGCTCTGTAATTTGACGGGGTTGCAATGAGCAGTAATCCTTCAGATACCCGAAGCCAAGAAAAAAAAACATTAATTTCACTAGAATTTGCGTAAAATTTTATTTAATTTCTGTAAAATGTCGAAGATATGGATTTTAATTATGCCGTATTTGTAGCGATCTACTAAGCGTAGTTTAGACGTGGCACAAGTCCAAAAGCATGGTGCACACAGTGAGAAACGAACACAATACTCAATCGTAATTGATCTAGCGAAACATACTTGCTAATAATTACACTACGCCGAAGTGTCCAAATTATGCCGTTGTATGTAAATGCTACAACATTAGCTATAATGGTAGGAAGGTGAAAAGACACGACATAGTGATTGGTTCCCTTTTCACACTACAAATGAATATTTATTCGGTTTTGATTAATTGATAAGTATTGGTAATTTATATATATGCTATGCGCTCATCGTCAATCTTTTATGGGATGCGAAGTCATCTTAATGACAGACAGGACTTCGAAGTGTGACCCGTATGTCGTGTGCAAATGGCCTTCTTGGTCGAATAATATTACTTCGAAAAAAATGTGTGTGATTAATATAATTAGAAATATAAAAATTGAAATGACAACAACATACAGGTACTCCACATTACTGGATGAAATTTACTAAGAATACATAGAGATGGATGTTGACATAGTTGGATTCAGTGCGGCTGGAAATTTAATGCGTGATTGCGTGGGAATTCAGTCCGCCATGTTTTAGGAACGCATGAAAAAGGCCCGAGACGAACTTATACATTAGAGGAAAATTTTCAATAAAAGGCAAAAATTTTTTTAACGGAAAAAAAGGAAAGAAAATAAGAAATCAATAAAAGGAAAAAGAAGAGGAAAGAAAAGAAAGCGTAAGAAATCAACCCTACTACCAAGAGAATGGAAAGGAAAAAAGGAGTATATCCAAATTATACAGATACAAAGGAAGAGGAATGAGAAGAAAGGCATAAGAAAGTATAAGAAATCAACCCTACTACCAAGAGAATGGAAAGAAAAAAAAGGAGTATATCCAAATTATACAGATAGAAAGGAAGAGGAAAGAGAAGAAAGGCTTAAGAAAGCATAAGAAATCAACCCTACTACCAAGAGAATGACAAGAAAAAAAAAAGGAGTATATCCAAATTATACAGATATAATGTAAGAGGAAAGAGAAGAAAGGCAAAAGAAAGCATGAGAAATCTACCCTACTACCAAGAGAATGACAAGAAAAAAAAAGGAGTATGTCCAAATTATACAGATATAATAGAAGAGGAAAGAAAAGAAAGGCAAAAGAAAGCATAATAAATGAAACCTACTACCAATAGTATGGAAAAATAGGAGTATGTCCAAATTCTACACATAGAAATGAAGAGGAAAGAAAAGCAAGTCAAAAGAAACCATAAGAAATTAACCGTACTACCAAGAGAATGGAAAGGACAAAAAGTTTATCGCTGGTATTCAAATCTATCTTTACACTTTCATAGTGTTTTAACCCCAGTTTAGGGGTTAACTACTTGCCCATAGTTGGGACCCTAACAGGTGCTACCAACCCTGGCCAGGGTGGACCTAAGAACACCAGCAATTAAGAGGTTGTTCTACGTTCTTGGACGTTGTCTATCGTCTTACCCAAGACGCCGGGTGTTGTTTATCCGTCTTATCCTGGGACGCTGTGACACCCGTCAGATGCTGCATCACCATCCCTCATTGAATGTACACTGACACAAAGGAACTGTATTTCCTACACCTACAACTTCAGATAGTATTGGTTTCGTTCTACTTTTAGAATCAATAATTAATATCACGATACATTGACCACTCTTTTCATTCGTGTCTTACAATAGCGCAAAGCAGTTTTGTGTTCACGTGAACGTCCATGTTTATTGACGTACGACTTTATGTGACACTAGTAAAAAGGAAAATAAAGGGTTTATTTGGAATATGTCTTGGAACACGCAGAGAGGGATAAAAACACAAGATGACATAGATTTATGTTTGCTTGCTTAAAAGTGAAAGTGACGAGACCATGTCTCATTATTACCAGGAAGAATAAAAGGGTCAATTGAGTATAATATCTGATAATTTGGGGACAAAGGGAGAATCAAGAGACTGTCAACAGGCAGAAATAGTCTGGCTGGCCTTGAGAATTTAATCCTGCCTTGAAGGAATTCAGATAGGGAATGAACATGTGGGCTTCATTGGTACTATTTTTGGAAATTAAAAAGATATGTATAATTAATGACTAAAAGTTGAAACCAACTTTCTGCCCATGCAGTTTGAAATTCGGAGTCGTCAAAGGAAATCTGAGGTGGCAGGCTTAGATGAGATACCAAGAAATGGAGAAATTATCTCCACCAATTTGGAAGTAATGGCACAAGGCATAGATAAGAGAAGGAATTAGTTATACAGACAGGCTAATAACTGTAACCACTACCCATAAGAAGAGGGGATCCGCCAAATTTGGAGAGTTATTTAATATTACAAACCAGAAAACAAAGGACCTTTATCATAATCGCTGCAGGAACCTGGGGAAACCCTAAATTCCCAAACACTGTCAGCTTCTACTCTGATTTTGAATCAATGTCAATATAAGCAGAGCATTCAAGTGACCCAGACACTTGCAGCTGGAGTTAAAGGGAAGGGTTAATTTTTGTTATACCAAGAACTACATAAACCAAATCTAAAAATGGCCTGAAGACTTTTTCATTTTTTATTATGTCTGCAAAAAGTCATTTCTATTTTTTTGTCATAGCACAGCTCGCCGTGGTTTGAGTCAGCACTAAGATACTGACGATTAATCGATCCCTACCATCTCTTTGATCAAGAAACACAATATGGGAGGAGTAAGGTGTGGACCGAAGTGGACAGTGACCAACAACCGCTGACCCGCAACAGTCTCGAACAGAGTGGGATTGACCCTGCAATCAATTCGTCGTCCTATGATCCTTCTGGTATAGGCGGCGTGTGGCAAGGATCAGATCGTCTGGTAACCGCTGATCAGGCTGACCCAGAATCGACCACCGGATTAAGAGTTATATTTGGTGCTCGTGACCAAAGGATGTGACACCGGGTTGACCAAGGTCGACCCAAGAATACAGAATACAGCACGTCCAAGCCGCAAAGAAGAAAAGAAAAAAAAAGAACAATTTGTAAAAGGAGTAAAAGAATCATGAACTTAAGTCATTCTGAAAAAATCCGCGAACATTTTTCTTCAAGTTGTAGCTACTATAAGACAAGTGCGCAACGATCAACAATACAAGTGAGACAGGTTAGGATACCTTTTTGGTTTCCCTGTATTTTTACCGTGTTTTTTTTTTGCACATCACCAATAGAAAAACATCTCATCTGTAAGTTGTTGCGATATTAAGAACTTGTCAGATTTTCACTCTTTTCCCATGTTGACGATTGATTGAACGGGCAAAGATGAGTGACTACGGGTCAGACGTTGAACCTGAAAGGTCAGTAGACGAAAACGAGGCAGACCTTGTGTAACAAGTAGTTTTCGAAACCTGTTGGGGTGGGGACCCAGAGTGTCAGCATATAAATGGGACCCGAGAGAACTGAAAAACTGATTAGCAACAATAAAGAAGAAACAGCTCATCTACGAATTGTCTGAAGCAGAGACAGTACTATGGGCGTATGACGCGGTTGAGGAACTGGTTTCGGAGAGCCACTTAGCGAGGAACCCTAGATCAACGTGGGTTTATTGATAAAAGAATATGCGGATGAGGGAACGGCGGTAGAGACCATGAGGTGCCTCATGAAACTCAGCCAGGCAAAGGACGAGATTCCTGAAGAGTTGGGAACAAGAGCCACAAAATTGTCAGCCTTGACTTTTCTTGAAGAAGCGAAGGAGAATGTCGCCATTCAGGTACATTTAGCAGATTTATACGTCGATGCGCTAATAAATGAACGCATCAGACACGACGTTATTAAAGAGACCTTAGTCAGATTGTCGGTGGCCATAGAAGACGAGAAATGAGGGAACACAAGCTCAGTGTCGGAAAGAAGGCAGGCAGAGTTGAGGAAGGAAATCCCCGGCGTGTAATAAAGACTTAAGTTGGGTGGAAGACCAACCAGATGATTCGGATAAAGAATCCCAATATAACAGCATGGTCATTAAAGCATGGGTTCTACGAGACGGTGGAGTAATGTATAGCGGCTTGGATTGAAGAATCGGCGAGCCGAGTTCGAATTCCAGTCGAATCCATTACATTCATTTACGTACTAATACCCTTGGGAAAGGTATTAATCCTCTTCTTCTCCTCTCAGTTATGGGTAAATAGTAGGACAAACCGGGTATAGCCTTGGATGGCAATTGGTCTACCGCAGAAAGAAATGGCAACCTACTGTGGGAAATAATCTGCCTCATCAGTCATGTACCGAAAGATACATGATCACTTAAGCGTGTATCACGCATGGCACATAACTGACTGACATATTTAAAATAAAAATAAACAAATCGATAAATTTAATACTCACTTATTTGGATTTTTTTTTAAATTGTGAGAATAGACCGTGTCTTTTCTGTCGGTTGACTGTTGGATGGATCTGAACTTAGTGTCAATGGTAAGATCAGTTTTGGTTTAATAATTGGAGTAATAATAGTCGAGGACAACCCCATTGCCTCGACAAGGATTTTTGGACTACCGATTTGGTTGTTGTTCATATGGTGTCGACATGAGGTAATGTTAGCCTGTGAAGTCGTCACGGTGTGAGGTGTTTTTGAGACACAAGAAGGGAAATGTTGGTGAATGGCATGTCATGCGTTGCTTTCCCTTGTCTCTCTTTTTCTCTATTCGACTTGTGAGTATTAGATTCTCCAAATCCTCATTTCTCATAACGTGTCCCAGAAACTACAGCTTCCTCTTCCTGATGTTAAGTATAAGCCTCCTCCTTGTTTGCATTCTCTCCAACACCTCATCGTTGCTCACGCGTTCGGTTCATGGTATCATCAGATTCCTGCTGTAGAACCACATCTCCGTCGACTTGAGTCTCTTCTTCATCTTTGAGGAGACTGTCCAACATTCGCTGCCGTAAAGGAGAACAGATGTCACGAAACAGCTCAGTATTCTTTTCTTTGCTACGAAAGAAATCTTCCTATCTCACAATACTCTGCGGAACTTTTGAAATGCGTCCTTGGCCATCCCAATACGTCTACGGATCTCAGTGTCGCAGTTACCGTCCTCTGTCAGAACACTCCCAAGATATTTAAACTTCTGCGCCTGCTTGATTTTAGTGCCCTCGACCTGCAAATCGCATTTCGGGCTCATCCTTTTACTGATGACCATGCATTCTCTCTTCTTGTAGTTTATGCTTAGTCCCTTCTTCTCGCTATCCTTTGTTACCTTCTGTAGGAGGTTTCTTTTCCGTGTCTGCTATCAGTACCGTGTCATCTGCGTATCGTATGTTGTTAAGATTGTGGCCGCCAATGTTGAATCCCGGTAGGATTTCCAGTTCTCTCAGAATTGTCTCACTGTATAGGTTGAATGGGTCCGGTGAGAAGACACATCCTTGCTTTACGCTTTTTTCTATTTTTGTATATTCGCTGAACTCGTTCTCTGTGTGCATGCGTGCTGTTTGCTGCCAGTATAAATTCTAATATCTTTCCCAAATAAATCACTGTTCTTGTTCTATCTCTGGCCTGATTCTGCTGCGCGCTCTGTTCATCAGAATACGGATGATGTGTTTTGTTACGTGGCTCATTGGGTTGCTTTTTCGGTGGAGTTCACATTCGTTTGCGCCTGGTTCTTAGGCATTGCTATGAAGATAGATCTGCTGAGATCTTCCGATATACTGTTGTAGATTTCATTTATTATTTATGTGATCTTGTATATGCCAAAGTCATCAAAAGGCTGTCAGCATTTCTGTTACAATTCCGTCTGGCCCAACTGCTTTATTTCTGTTCAATTTGACCAGTGATACTTTTACTTCGGTTTGCAGAATTCCAGGTTCGTCGATAGTACTGTGTATTGCTGGTTGTTCTCTTTCGTCGTGTAAGAGTTCGCCAATATATTCGCTCCAGCGTTTTTCCTTCTCTAATAGGAGCGTTCCATCCTTTGATTTTAAGCAGCCCGTTGACGAGCATGTCTTCTGCCTTGTTAGTTGCCTTATTTGTTTGTGCATATCTCCTTTGTTGGTGGTACTCAATCTCTCTATTTCTGCAGATTTTTTGTCTCGCCAATCTTCTTTAGCTTGCCTGCATTTGGTCCTTATTTCGTTGTGCAATTTTCTGTATTCCGTTCCGTATCTTGGCAGAGTTTTCTGTCTCCTTTGCATCATGTCGAGAATCTCATCAGTCATCCATTCGTTTTGTTTTTCTTCGCCCCTTTACGTTTTGGATGATATAGTTTGCTGATATCACTAAAGCGTCACTTAGTGCGTCCCGCACCTGTCGATCATGTCGTTCCTTTCAGGGCAAGGGATAGGTTCCGAGGAATTTTTATCCCTTTTACGTCGTTTATGCTAGCAGTCGCTGGATGACGGTTATGTGACACCTGTTGCGTATGTCTGTCCTTACTGGGCGAGGAGTTTATTCCCATAGACTAAACCCCCTTCACGCCGTTAGGTTTCCTACTGTCTATGTTGTTAGCCATGATATATCTTGGGATTGATAGTGGAGTCGTTTCCCGTTGCCTTCTCCACGGTGGTTTATGGAGACACCACTTCTAGTTAGCTGACAGTTGACTCAGAGAGTTCCCCCACCCTTTGTTAAGTCTTGTCTTTTGTCGCTAACAAGTCGCCTCACTCGGAAGAACTTGGAGTGGAGTAGTCTGTTTAGTCGCCGATATTTCGACTGTGGAATACTTACCTTTAAGGTGAGGGAATAGAATAAAATGATTTTTTTAATTAAGTTTTAACTTCCAATGCCATTAAGTTCCATTGCTCCCTGTTAAAATAATATGCGATTATATTATTTTACTCGAACTGGTTACCAAAAACCCGAGTAAGCCAGATTTCATACGCTTAACAATAAAACTTTTTTTATTGTCTTTTGTTTTTTTAAAACAAAATTATAATTTACAAATTAACCTAACTGGTCTTACAGTAAAATGTCACGGAAAAACAATTATTAATGTTGCCGTGAAGATAAACAATCTTATTTCGATACTGAATTGATTACTCGATATTTTTTATTTATATACTAGCAGTAAAGCACGGCGTTGCTCGTGGTTTTATGTAGTTAAATTGATTTGGGTTTGAATTAATGAACTTACGCACGTATCCGCAGTTGTTGAGGTCACTGATAGGGCGGGAATCTCACTGGTAGCAAAATCAATGAGATCAAGGGTAACCGGTTGCAATAGGTGGCTGCTGTGTTGCTGCTCTGTGCTTACCCGAAGACTGCCACCCGTTCATAATCGGTCAAGATTTTTAATTCTGGCAATGTAAAATAGTGGTTGCGTTTTCACTGTAGGACTCGCCCCTTCACTATTAAGTCCAAGTTTTAATTTAATAATTTAATTTTAATAATTAATTTTTATTTAAGTTTTCCCAGTTTTAAGCGGAATACGCAGGCGGTAATGTCATGTGTGTGAGTGTAATCCTGTCCGGGTAGGAATTCACGCTTTATCTCAACCCATTTGGGGTTGCAGGTAAACGTTATAAATAAGCCTGGCCACACATATTGCCTAACGTATGGCATAGCGTCCCGCGTGCGTTCATGCCTGTAACGGCCCCCCAGTTTAGGTAGAGAGCAGAATGCACAGCTTCCCTAGGTCGCGAGGATTGACTTCATTTCGAAGGCTGTCGCGTAAGTGTATGTAGGAGTCTGAGCGCAGCTGTTTCTGATGATTCCGTATAAAACAAAGCCTCTCCGATTCCATCTTAGCGGCCATGTCAACCGCAAACTGGTGGAAAAGCACTCTGCATCTATGAAGCAGGTTGAAGTCTCCATCCCTAACCATGAAACGGTATGAGTAGAAGGTCTTTCACGATAAGGCTTTGGAAGACGTTGTAGGTTGGCCACTCGGAGTATGAAGGGGAATGCCGAAGTGGTAGCCATCGTCACCATAAGGGAAAAGTAAAGGGTACTGCAATGCGTCATATGATCGATGGGTCTCTGAAATCCAGCGAAGTGGTGGCAGCATTCGTAACATTTCACACAGACCTACGGAGCGGTGTCTCAGCAGCAGCATCCCTGGATTGACGGGCGCGCCTGCGGTCAAGTGTCTGTATTGCCCTTGATTTCGCAGTGGCAGCAGCGTTTCTTACGTTCCGAAGTACCATTTGATGATGAGTCTCGGAAGCCCAAGATGCAGAGGCGGTTGCCCAGCCTATGCGTTCATTCTCGTTCAGATTTTAAGTAGAAAAAAGATAATTTTCTTAGATGCAGGAGAAATCTAAATCTCGGCCATTACGACAAAATGGCTGCTTAATCTTCAGAATTTCAAATATTGTTAATCATTAATAACAATAATAGCAGCATTAGACATTTGACAGGCGTTGGTACGTTGGTCTTCTTCACAAGTTGAAAGATTATGGTATTTCTCGGTGAACTTTTGGTCTGATTCAATCTTTCTTATTAAATCGCGAAATGAGAATTGTCTTCAACAGCTACTCTTCTAAATTAATGCAGGTGCCCCCCCCCGAGTTCTATCATTAGACCTACGCTGTTCCTAATTTACATCAACGACTTTCCTCATTTCATCATCAGTTCTCAAATGGTTATCTGTTCTGATGACACAACGATTTACTCATGTCTTCATGATAAGTCTGATTGGTTCAATAAGCTCAAATTGGTGACTGGTCTCAAAAATGACCTACAGTCTGTTGTTAACTGGGGCAAGGAATGGCTTGTTAATTTTAACGCCCCCAAAATTAAACTTCTCCCTTTTTAATAATCTGAGAGAACCCTTTTTTTTTACCTTCCATCAGCATGGCTGATGCTAACCTCCATGAGAGCGACTCCTTGAACCTTTTCGGGCTAACATTTTCGCTGTCATGAATTAGAAAGATTATATCTAATCAATTGCTAGGTCAGCTGCTAGGAAACTTGGTTCACTGTGTCATGCTAGACTATTTTAAAAAATATTTTACAAATTAATAAATCTACCATTCGTCAATGCAGTGAATATTTCTGACACGTCTGATCTGGTGATTTTGCTATGTATTTAGAAATTCTTGGTAAACTCCAAAAGAAAAATCTGCAATGTTATCGGTCCAGACCTGACATCTCAGCTACGTAGCTTCCCTGTGCCTTTTCTATAAATATTTTCATGGTAATTGTTCTGATGAGTTTTCCTCTTTGGTACCTAGACTTTAAGAATTTAATCACAGTACGAGATTCGCGGCTAAGTTTCATCATCCTACAGAGTTGATAATGTGAGATGTAACCGTTCTATGCTAACAGTTTGTTTTCCCCACATTTTTCGCTTGTATAATTCTCTTCCAGCTTCTTGCTTTCCAGTCAAATTTTATTTTTAAATGGAATGCCAAACGTTATCTTCTGTCTTAATTTCTGTTCATTTATTGTTCTTCTTAATAATGTTATTTCTTCCCATATTCTTTCAGACTCAGTAACTATTTGCGTCTTAGTGGCTTTATATCCTTTTCTCGGGTGTAATGATTTAAAAAGTGCACGCCGAAGAAAGAAATATATTTTGTCCATATTCTTGTTAATTTTTTTTAACTGAATTGATTACTGCACGTTTTAATCTTATTTTTATTTATTTATTCTCCTAAAAGCAGAAAAAATAATTTTCTCAGATGAAGGAACAAATCCAGGCCAGAATGCCTCCATCTTGGTATCTCCTCCATAGGGAATAAAAAAAAAACTCGACAAAATGGATGCTTACTCATCAGATTTTTTAAAAAGATAATAATAATAATAATAATAATAATAATAAAGATAATAATAATAATAATAATAATAATAATAAAGATAATAATAATAATAATAATAATAATAATAATAATAATAATAAAGATAATTGCACCATATATTTCCCTCGATTATATTTTTACTTATTTCTTTCGACAAGGTGTGTAAGTATGCGAACCCTGGAGCCAAACAGCAGCACTCCAAAGGCGAATCCAAGCTGTAGAAATGACATACTCCAGCTTTCTTCTTGGTATTTCTTCCAGCGACCGCATCAAGAATGAAGAGGTTCGCAGAAGAGTGAGTCATCAGTGGCTATAAAGACATGTTGACCATCATGAAGTAGAGGAAGCTGAAATGGTATGGTCACATAACTGGATCGCGTGGCCGCTCCAAGACTATCATGAAAGGAACGGTACAAGGAGGAAGGAGAACAAGACGCCAAAGAAAGACATGGTCGGACAACATCGTCGAAACAGCTGGCGAGAGTTTTGCCCAGAGCCAACGACCGGATAAAATGGAGGTTTCTTGTTGAACAAGCCACCATACAGTACTCCTACGACCCTGGAGGATTACTGGACAGAAGAAGGAGTCTTGCGCGGGGTTACAATAGTGGTCTATCTGCGAGAAATAGACACATTAACATTGGTTCACAAAATAACCGCTTCATTGCAAGATGCTGCTCGGAATAGGTTACTAAGTTTGGCTTAATCTGCTCCAAGTTTTCAATAATGGAACATTCCAACAGGATGGAATTTCGTGCGAGTTGGTATGTACTTTACTTAATATAGTTTAAAACTACCAAGTGGGTGAGAATCCAACTCATTACACTAGGTAATGTGAAGAACTTTCTTGACAATTACTATTTTTTATGAGATACCCTGGAGCCTACAAGGCTTAATTTCAAACTAGGCGCCAATATTTAAAGAGGGAGTGAAGATTGAACTTACCACATGAACAATCTGAGAGCAGCTTATTGATTATCATTTTATCATAGGCCCTGATTAGATGTTTATTTAGATTCGCATAGTCCGTTCCGATGCCAGAATATTAGGTTACCAATACCGGCAGGCCGTCGTTTCATATTTGCTAAAGAGGACGGTCTGGTGGAGATATGTCGTGTTCCATAAATGAAACAGTCACATTAAAAACGTATTGGATTTGTAATCCATTGAAGGCGAGTTCGATCCATGTTGAGAGCTCTAGATATGAATCATTCAAACCATCAAAATATAAAATGTCAATTCTTTTTTAAATATTCCTTTGAGATTTGCGTGTGTGTGTGTGTGTGTGCGCGCGCGCACGCGCGTGTGCGTGTGTTAAATAAAAAAAATAAAAGTATTCCTACAGATTGCAAAATCTTGGCGAGAAAACCAATCTCCTTTAGAGGTTTTTTTCCGATGGGAATGATTTTGGATATTTCTGGGTAGGCGAACGTGGTTATTTTTATCTTTTCGATATCAATATAACCAATAAAGTAATGATTACGAAAGAAAGAAAACGATGAAAAAAATGATACTTAAATATTGTGGCCTATCATATGCCCAAGCCTAAAATCACAAACAATATTTTCGAAAACGATTTTGAACCCAGACACTGCGTGACTTAATTATTTTGTTTTAAGTCATAAAATAAAAGTAAAAACAAAGTACTATCTATACAAATAAAATAAACTGTTTGTCTGTCTGTCCGTTATAGATTCAGACACTACTGGATGGATTTCAACCAAATTTGATATGCAAATATCGCCCTGGGTCCTTATGTAAAGTTGACCTGAAGATCATTTCAGGTCAAAAATAAGGTCAAAGTTAAATATTTATCCCCCGCATAAAAATAGTGGTAAGTTAGTTAGGTAGTAAATTAATGCTAAGCTTCTTACCATAGTTATTTTAATAATCTATACAAATAAAGTGAAGTTTTATTTAGACAATATTCGTTCCCGAGCAACTCCTGAAACTCTTGCTAGTAAGTATATAAATAAGTAAAAATTAAATTAAATCTAAATATGTGTAATACAACTTTATTATCATTGGGAACCATCCGTCAATAATTTCAACCGTATGGAGCGGGGGGTGGGGGCAGAAATTGCAATGTAGAAGATGTATCTTCTAGGCTGACATAGGTAAACATTCAAATTGATTCTTTTTGAGTAAAATCCACCTGTAGATAAATGTGTGAGTTTCCCGAAGACTTCGACTGACGCCTCGCTTGGCTGATAAAATAAAATAAAACATTCAGTAAGGTATTCATATAATTTTATAGAAAAACATTTTTCTATTTACAATAATTATATCTGTTGACACCGCTTTAACAGAATACATACAAATCTGTCTTCACGTTTTTAAAGAGTTAAAGTGACATTTCCCAATAAAAATAGACAAAGAATCAATCAAATAGAAATCGAATTATTTCGCTTCAACATGTTCTTCCTTTGATACATTGTATTTGAAATATTGCTTGTAAACTGAGACTTTATGCAACACATCACATCAGGATGATATTAGCTGACACACACGACAAAAATGGCGTCAGATTTTGTTAAGTCCTTACCATTATTAATAGGTTTTCACATTAATCTTGAAACATATTTTTCCAGTTATTATATTAATATTTTTTAAACACGTGCAGTTCAGTTTATTATTTATTAACAACAGAAAACCGTTCCCTCACTTTATATCCACTAGAATTAATACTAGTTTGTTCAGGCCATTAAAATTAACTTAATATTTTGTTAAATCCGTTTTATTATTATGTTTTCACATGTGAGTCTTAAATATATATTTACAAATTGTTATCGTAATATTATTCTCTTTCACGGAGTCGGTCTTTTCACCTACAGGCTTCGTAAAAGATTACGCCATATCAAAAACTGCTACCTGGCATTGTCACGGCAGATAATTCTACTACATATATGTTACATATAATGTAGAGAATAAGCTCATCATATATATATATATATATATATATATATATATATATATATATATATATATATATGGCCGGAAGATTAAGCGTGATATAGACTGTTGCCGCTAGGTATTGACCACAGTTTCATTTTTATATTTTATATTTACATACGCTCTATTTCTGATACGGAGCATATTTACCTATAAATGTAGCAAACCTTAAAAGTATATTTTTACCATGTATGTATATGATCACTCACACACACACACACACACACACACACACACGCACACACACACACACACACACACACACACATATATATATATGAATTCATAGTGCATAAAATGAAGAGGGAGAAATCGGGTTGTTGCGAAATAATTCTATTTTTACACTCTCAAATATCATTTGATCAAAATTTAATAAATAATAAAAGTTTTTGTTCTAGTGTAAGTTTAAAGATTGCATTTAAAACTGGTGTGTGTTTTATACACTTAAAAAATCGTAAAATTTCTTTGTGATGTTAAATAATTAAAAAGAAGAAAAATAATTGATTTTGAGTTGAGTTGAAAAAATCAAACATGGTTTAAAGCGTCTCACTCTTAGTTGGATCAGGCAAAATAGACTTGGCATTTATTAGTTCATTTTTTTAGCCTGGCTACCGACACTGAGTTCAACGAACAGTAAACAATGACAATACACAAACAAGCACAACAATTAAGGATGGAAAATGAATTATTATTGCGATCATTTTTTCACAATAATATAGCACCATGAAACTTTTGTAATACAACTGTTTTTTTAATAGAATTTTTGCTGATTTTTCGTTTTTGTAGGAATGGATTTCATTCACACGGGGATGTTTTAACCGACATATTCGTTTGCAAATATGTCAGTTGGCATCCATAGAAACTAATTCAAACCCTCATAAAATAATTTGTATTTCCTCAAATTCTGCATTACATCAGAACAGGGCTTAACGATTCATTGGAAAGATAACGTTTTCTTTTTGTTTTTTTTTCTGTCACCGGAAATACTCTACTTTGAATAAAATCAACTTCCGGCTCACCTCAAGATTGTGAAGTTGGTATTTTTTGAGCAGTTTATTTTGAAACAAACGTTCAAGTATTTTTTTCTTTTTTTTACGATATAAAAGAGAAAATGAAAATTCTAATTTTAGGTGAAATAAATCTTCTATTTATATAAAACGGGGATCAAATTTTGTATTTATTTTGCAAAATTAATCAAGACGGACAGTAATTTGTATTTTCTACCTTTAAATGTAGCATTTTACTCGAGTAAGGTAGCAGCATAATGTTTAAACCAGAAACTTCAGAAATTTATTTTTTAGGTTAGTGTGGATGAAAGAAAAGTGTTGTTTTAAATTTTAATACATGGCATCTGTGTGTGTGTGGGTGTTTTCAAAAGGAGTGATATATTCGGTGCTGTTCTCTAGAGCAATGCAGATGTACCATTAAAATAATCTTGGATTTAAAACAAAAGGAGACATTTTTTAAAATCTTAATTCTCTAAAGTTACGATGTGCAACGAGGCATTCACATTAAAAAGGTTTATAACAGAACGACTCTTAACACAAGCGAAGACACAAAGTTATAAACCAATATTTCCCACCAGTGGGTCATGGTAATATTTTGGTGGGGCATGCGTAGGATGTGCACCCTTCGGCTTACTATACCAACAGAATAAGGGGGCAATTCGAGAATGAGTTATTAACAGTGAATTGTTTTCTAGCGAGTCTGGGTGAGAGTGTTAATGTTCATGCCTGTTAATACATACGATGCATATACAGTGTGCATATATAAAAAATATTTTGTGTGTATGTACGTCCATGTATAATTGGCATACAGGGTATTACCCGTCTCCCCACACTCGCGTATCTCAGTCAACAAAAGAGAGGGCCTGACTCCATTGTCTTTGGAGGCTTCTTTAGAGACCAGGTTAATGGCCATTTAATCTTCCTGCATGCGAATTCCAGTAACATTCTGAATATGTAAGATTTAAATATTACAGGGGTGGTTCACCAGAATTTTAGAAATACCAAAGCGGGACATGGCCCAAAATCGGTTGGGAACCTCTGCTATAAACAAAAAATAATGTTAGTGATAGCGAACGGACAGGTCCGCCTACGTAATCCCGGAGTTAGGTAATATCAATCAAGTGACAAACTTTTACTTATATTAATTCTCTCTCTCGATATATATATATATATATATATATATATATATATATACATACACACAAGGGTAATATATACAAAAAATTATCCGCTATATCGCCATAGCATATCTTTATATAAAAGTGCGGATAATTTTTTACTTTCCCTCGTGTATATATATATATATATATATATATATATATATATATATATATATATATATATATATATATATATATAAGAGTAAAAACTAAAGCTTAAAATAATCTAAAAGCTTAACATATAAATGAGCCGCCTGATGATTGTTATTACATGGAACTCTATTGTATTATTATTATTATTATTATTATTATTATTATTATTTTTATAACGATTTTGGTTTTGTTATCTTTCAAAATCAATGTGAAAATGAAAAATCACCTTTTGTACGAGCAACTTAATAGGCTGAAAATGTTAATTTGATATACTTCACAAGAGGTTTTACACCTACTCATCGTGTAAAATTCATTGAAATATGAATACGAAATAGTAGGATTAAATAAAATCACAAGAACAGGAAGTGGAAATGACAATCGACGACTGAAAATTCACGTCATAATAGTGTGTCATCTATTACATTCATCCATAAGCCATCATAGGCAAAAGAAGAAGAGGGAAAAATGGGTTGACAAACATGAACTGGGAGGTCATTCAGAGAGACCCTACCACTAAATAGGACTGATGATAGCGGTGGTGGTGATAATGATGATGATTAGTGTTTACGCGAGCATGTGTATGTGTGAGGACAGGGTTTCAGCATCCTATATTTAAATCTAACTCGTCAGAATCACTGACCCATTCGCATGAATATTTTGTCCCTATCAGCAAAATTCATATGTCCACTTATCAGTCGTGGCCGCAATTTCCCCCATGAAGTCCTAACTCGTGCCATATATGCACTTTCGTGGTGGAAATGCCGACTTACTAATGTCAACATCAAAACTGAGAGTGAGTTTTATAGCCGATCACTGTGTAGTTCCATCATAGCACACTGAGCAGTTAACTAATTTTATTTATCGGTGATCTGTCCAAGAATATGAAATGAATCTAATTATGTCCCATTACGCCCTAAATATTCCATATTCTAAGCCACTGATATGAGGCAATAAAAATGGCCGTCTTGACAAGCTCTTTGTCCATTAGTGAAGTGCCACATGTACTAACTGAAAGATCTCGAAAAATTCTCAAAATAGTTCAGCCAATTTTGTTCCACCGATGATTATAGTAGCTGTTGCTTTTGATGATGATGATGATGATGATGATGATGACGACGACAATAATAATAATAATAAAAACGGCATCAAAAGTTAAAAAACAAACCATGTTTTATTGGGAAGGATGTTTTGTTTCAGCCATTTTAACTGACTGAGGCGGTTCACAGTTGTCAGTAATGGTTGGCATTTGATCCCAAATAAATGATAAAATTCAAATATTTAATTCTTTATAAACTGGTTGGCCCTTTCTGCTTAGAAGATTTTAATATATATTTAAGAAACGTATCTTTGTTTGCCACAATTCTCGCATTTGCGAACTCAACATACGGCAAGATGCTTTCCTTTATGTTGTAGTGTTTTAGAATATACTTTTTTTTTATTGAAATAAAAAAGTATCTCGAAGTCAACGCTTGCTTTCGTCGTTCCAAACATATCTCTGGAAGAGCAATATTTAATTTTGTTGTCCGCAAAGATCTCAAAGTCTGAAAATGTGTCTTCTGTAGTGGATTAAAGAAATTCAGATTGAAGGATAATTCATTTTCAACACTCGCAGACTTTGCATCCGCTTACTTAACTGAGGGAAGAGGAAGAAAAACATTGGCAAATAAGGGTTTTACAAGTACTTTTACAACGAAGCTATCCATCATTTCTTTTGCCAGCTGCTCACAAAAATTAAAAACCAAAAATGGTGTCCTCAAGTGAAATGTAAGCCTCCAAAGTGTGGGACAAGAGAAAGAGAGGGGACACCTTCATATATTTAAGAAATGATCTCAAATGAAAATGATCTAAAAATATAAACAGTTACAACACCAAAAATACATTGCATAAAAACAACCAAACCAGCCTTTTTTCCTGGTATATGTTGGCGCCTGCACAGTATATATCCTATCATCTGCACACAATATTTAAAACTTTCAAATAATCACCCATCTAGATAAAGAATCGCTTACCCTATTAAATTGTTCCAAATCTACTGGGGTTAAATAACAATGATTAATGACCGGAGATCCATCACCCTAGTACTCTAAAATGAGCATGGTCGACGAATTTCTTAATGACTGTGGAAATGGCTTTAAGGAAGTGCGAAATTGTTGGATAATATTGCATAAAATGAAGCCTTCGGTCGTGTGTCATATCAGGTGGGTGTACCCTTTGCCAGATTAAAAAGTGATCAGTCTATGTTTTATTATTTTCAGTCTCGGTATTATTAAAAATAAAGCATAGACTTTGGGGCTATTAAGATTGAAGTTTACAACAATCTACAGTGAAAGCAATTAGCGCCTTGAAGATTTCGTGTGAGCGAGAAGGTTATGTAAACCACGACTCAAGTCTGTTTTTATTATCAAATCAGTCAATAAAGTTTTGGGGGACAGTTTTTTTCTATTTACGAGTTCTCTTTCAAAGAACGAAGTAAAACCCTTTTTATTTGGATAAAATGTGAAGAAATAAAAGTCGTAAGCAAGAAGGGATCAAAATAATATTCGACCATACCAAATTCAGAGCATGGAATACATCTCGGACTGTCGGGGGTGTTTTGCTCATCCTTATATATATATATATATATATATATATATATTTAGTTTTAGCATGCTAACGTTTTTCCATTTAACTTTCGATTACTTCTTTAGGCATTTTCAAGGCTGGTGTCGATAGTATTTCCTCGTGTTTTGACTGTTTAAATTATTAATATATCAAAATTTATACCTATACATATATACACATAAAACTCAACAAACTACCTGCCTAAAGGCTTAAAACCTTAGATTTAAAAAAACTAGGAAAGAAAAAAGGACTAAGAGGTAAACACCTATGTAAGCAGTAAAAGCAATTAAAGGGCTCAACGTCTCGGCTATATCCAGAGCAAAAAACGCTAAACAGCGTCAACCCTAAACGTGGAACAGCTCAAGTCGCCACTGAAGCTATACGTCAACGCGATCTTCAGGAGAGACTAGAATGTCGATTAAAGGAAGAGGCGGGTATAATTTATGTACAATTGCTGTGATATGCCCTAACCTATTTTACATCACGGGAACAAAACAGAAAAATAAACAGTGTATATCAATCGTCTTCGCCGGGGGTGGGGGGGGAATACGCAAAGAAAATAGCCATTGGATGGGCTTAGCTAACCTGGATGACTACACGAATCCAAATATATATATGTTGTTGCTAACTTTCTTTAGCTTAGTTAGACACAAGACCACAAAAATGAGAAACTATTTCTTAATCCACGCTGAGGTGCACTTAAAATATTATACTGAGCTGAGTTTGGGTTGAAGTAAGGAGTACATAGTGAAGATCAAACTACTACTCAGCAATAATTGCAAACTAGACTAGCACGCTTACGAAAAGCGCCTCTCCAAGGCATCATATATATATATATATATATATATATATATATATATAGGGTGTCCATAAAATTCGTGTACAAAATAAAGTTATAAATTTTTTAAAGTGCACACGAACTTTATGGACACCCTGTACATATATATATATATATATATATATATATATATATATATATATATATATGATTAATATAAACAAAATTTGTCACTTAGCTAAATGATGATTCAGCACTCCGAATCCAGAGTTTCGTTGACAAGCCTTTTTGTAATTGTTCACTCCACTCCTCAGGAGGTTTTAGCAATTGGCTGGCTTTTTCTTATATTTCGTTATGTTTATACTAAGTTTGATGTAATTAATTTCTATACGCGTGTGTGTGTCTCATTAAATAAATAATAAACTCAGGTAGATTTTTTCAAGGACAAATAAAAAAAATTGATTAGATTTTGTCATAAACGAAATTTAATCTCTTCATTTTTGAGCATCGCGTTCATTTATTACAATTCTTTCCAAGAGACTGCGTATTTTCATCATCTACTGTAAAACTGAATGATAAAGAGAAAAGAAGAAAACCTTTATATCGGGGTGTATGTATTGTTGAAGTAGCATTTCAAATAGATGCGCTGTTATTGTGAAAGGAATTGATTAATTAAGCTTACAGTTAGGCTAATGATGACCAACATCCTCCACGGTCGAGCCCTTATTTTACAGACTTCAGAAGACAAGCATTTCAACCTTTCAACTCGAATTACAAAACAGGACTTCAGATGCTATTTTAGTCTTAATTATTTTACAACCAATTGTTATTCAAGGATTTTCTTTAAATGTGACCCTCCACATCGTAACAGTTAATAAGATGTAAATTTAAAATTTAAAAAAATATATATTTCATGGATTAGCCTGTCTTCGTGCTAAGTGATATTTAGTGACTCTTGGAATTAAAACCAAAATTATCGCATGGCATACACTGGCGTGTAAAACCTTTTGACCTCCTTGGAAAATTAATTACTTTTGTTAATTTTACTTTCAAATCGAGAGTGATTAGCTGTATGCTTTTCACGGTACATTTTATGATCTTTGAGCGCCAGAAAACAAATCACTGTAGTTAAGTTATATAGCTGTATGGTGGATGATTTTGTGCTGAGCAGGCTTCCAAAAGTTGAACACGTTCATCCACAAGAAATCTTTTTGTTGCACAGGATGTGTGGCAAGGTGCACGGTCACGCTGAAAAAATGTATCGGTAGTTTGGCAGAAGATTAGACTGTAGTAAACTAATATAGTTTTCGTTGTTTAGGTTTCCGTCAACTTTTATCAATTTTCTTCCACCATCACTTTTGATGCAACCCCACACCATTACGTGTCCACCACAAAATTTTACCATCTTTGTCGTTTATCTTTCATTGCTTCTTTCTCACACTAGTCTTACATATTCTCTTGCATTGGAATGTAATTCTATTTTATATTCATCACTAATTAATTTTTGCCACTTTCCAACATCCCATGTTAAATGTTATTTTGATCGCTTCAATCTTTTTTTCCGAGGTTCGTTGTTAAATGATTTTTTTTCCTGCTATATGCCCGTTCAAATTGATTTTCGTAATACTCTGCTTACTGCATTAATTGAAACCTCACTGTGAAGACCACATTCATTCCTCACATGTCTGGCTATTAATTTTGGATTGCCTACCGAAATTTCTGTCACCTCTCTTGCCTAATCTTTGTGGTCTTCCGGTTTTCGTTGCACTTAAGACACTTTCCGGTAGTAGCAAACGTCTTTTCGATGGTTGGAACACTGTTTCTGAAGATTCTCAACCAATCTGATATTTCTCGTTATGTCATCTTCCCTTTCAAAGTCACAACCTTAATTTACATAAACGTAATTTTTGCAATGATTTTAGTTTAAAAAGCAATCTAAGCGTCAACTACAATGACCTGCCAAGGTACCTTATACTCATGTTAATAAGATGGAACATTTCCTACTTTGGAATTTGCATATTATCATGACGTTTTCATCTCAAATCTTTCACTGGCCCAATAGATTTGCATGGTCGTTTTTCAGCTTAAAGCCCTGCATCTTCTGTTACACATCTACAAAAACGTAACAGCGTATTTTCCAATCCCCAAGGTCTACAGATACGACTGAGAAAAGCATACTGCTAAACAATCTTACATTCTTATGGTGTATAATCATTTTATGTAGATGGCTCAAACGTTTTGCTCGCCAATGTAAATTGTTACCATCATGGATTTTACATGATTAAGCAGGGGTGCAATTGTTGGACAAATGTCCTCATCTTTGTTGTTACTATCACAACATTTCGACCGTTATGCTCACAGGTCTTCATCACTTGCTTGTCGATCCGGCTACCCTTCCGGGAATTTAGAACTGAAACCTTTATTTAACCTACGAGGGCAGAGATTGTTGTAGTTCTGTTCATGTCTGGGGATATCTCGTGATGTTTTTTTTTTGTTTTTTTTAGTATTGTTCAGTTATTGCTTGACCTGTTTCCACTGAGCCTAAGTCTACCCCATCCGTCCCGGGGATTGAATTCACAATTACTATACCACAAAATTATTATCATAGTTCCATCTGAAGCACCTACCGTAACACAATATCTAGCTAGTCTCTTTAGCAGACCATTTCACTAGCAGAGTGAATTTGATTCTCATAGAATACTCTACAGCTCAAGTCTTAGTTTAGATGAAGGCAAGGTTAATACGTGGCTTTTAGGATTTGATACTAAGATTTTTCACACCAAAGTCAACAGTTTTGGTTATAGTCAGAATTTCGAGATTTAAGGAAAGAAGACCTTCTTTGACTAACGCAACATAGTTTACTATCCCCATCCCTCGATATGTTTGACGATGGCTCGAAGTACATTAGGCTTAGCCAATGTCGATAATCAATTCATATGACATTGATCTTTTCAGCAATTACATTATTTGTTTATTGTGAAAGCAAGGATAATACATACATACACACATAAAACACACACACATATATATATATATATAGGAGAAAGAGAGAGAGAGAGAGAGAGAGAGAAAGAAAGGGAGAGCGAGACAGACTCGGTGTGTGTATCTGTGAACATAGGAATCAATACTGCATGTTAGCTGTCTGCTTCATGCTTCAATATGCTCTTCAGACAAAACTTGTTGCACGTATAGTGAGGACGAACTTGGCCTTAAGATCGCATTGAATAGTGAAACTGACAGTCATCATATATTGTTGATTCCTATGTCCACACTGCCTGCATTTTTAAATGCTTTATCTCCGATACTGGGCCCCCTCCTCTTATAAATATAGCCAGTTTTAATATAATTTTATAGAGATTTTCGAATGACAATTTTAATGGTAAGCAAACCATCCATAAAATAATTTGACTGATACAATTTTTTTTGTGGTGGGTATTATTAACTCAAATGATCTTTTAAAGCGTTGTGGAGTTGGGTTGTGGTTGGAGGTGAAAATGTAAAGTTTAGATTTTTACTATTTTCTGTTTATTTAACGTCAGTTGTAACTTGAATAACCAAGAACCGTTTTTTCTCCACTCACTGTTGTCTTTAGGTTCAGAAATAGTTTCGGCACAAACCCACAATCAGTGCTCTGTAGAACACCACACACACACACACACATACACACACACACATATATATATATAAATATAGGTAACTATACTCAAGTCGAAAAACCTTCGAACTCTTGATTTAACAATAGCCAAATCAATCACGAAGGGAAAAAAAGGTTTAAAAAAAGAAAGAGCCAGGAACATGTAAGTCTGTCGAAAATAATCACACAGATACAGGTTCAAGGCCCAAAGAAAAAAACCCGATACGAGTAAACAACTAACTAAAGAGCTCAATACAAACGTAGAGCAAACCCTGACGATCTGCCTAAGTGAAACCTTGGTAGGTTTGTCTGGCTCATTAGGTTTGACTATATATATATATATATATATATATATATATATATATATTGTTGGGATTGGGACATGAGATGGACATTTATGTTATATGTCTTCAAAGGCTGAAATGATGGATTTAGCCGTTTTCTTTTGATTTTTCAACATATTTGTAGCATATTTACTCAGAAGGAAAATCCTCGAGAGTGCCGTCATCGAATATTATCAAAATACTCATCCGCGCCCCGGTTTTTCCCCCAATCACACCTTTCCTGACAGAATTACTACTTTCCACAACCAACATACACAACCACAAATGCGTTGAAAAATCAAGAGAAAACGGTTAAATCCATCATTTCATTCTTGGAAGATATAACACACACACACACACACACACACACACACACACACACACACACACACACACGCACGTGCGCGCGCACACATATAGTGCTGCACATGCTGGGATGATCTCTGCAGGCCGATATTACCCTTGCCATATCGACCATGGTGAGCTGGGTCTAATATATATATATTTATATGTTTAATGTCATAAAACAAATAACTAAACACACAATATACAATTGAACATAGTTAAATATTAAGAAAAGAAATGTATCCTACCAGGTATATTATACACATAGACACCCTCACTATGTATAAAACAGATGTTATTTCTATTCTTACGAATGCTTTCAAAAACACTAAACATTAAACCGTTATTAACATAGAAAATAATCTATAGATAACAAAATAAAATATTTCTTCTTTCTCTTTTATATATATATATATATATATATATATATATATATATATATATATATATACGTGTGTGTGTGTGTATGTGTGTGTGTGTATGAGAAATGAAAAATGAATGATAATATAATTGCACCGTAAATTGAAACAAATAAAAAAACACTACAGAAAAATAACCAACAAATCACCAACGCCAATTAAATCTACCTACGTCTGTAGAGGAAAGTGTGAATATCCCTTAAACAGCAATTGCCTGTAAAACAATGTAATATACCAAGCCATTGTAAGAACAGCAGATAACATAGAAAAATATACATAAGATTAATTGTAAACAAAGATGGGAACTTAAAAAACAAAACTAAAATGCATCCTAAATATCATGGAAAATAAGGAAAACACCACCAGCCTACAACAATGACTCCCAAAAGTCTGGAGGATAAAATAGGTAGAGTTATTTTGTTCAGAACAACAAAGTTACTAAATAAAAGATCAGAATTTATCTTAAAATGTAGGTATGAAAAATATTTTGCTGCTCTGTTTAAAATTTGGAAAAGAGTATATTTTAAAGCATTACTAAGAAAAATGCAAATGTATAGATTATATACAATGCAGATAATGCGATATACAAACAAATAAAATAACTAGCCTTAAAAAATAAAATACATTAATTAATTAAAAAAAATTAATTACATAACGACCAGTCTATATTCAGCAGCTGAAGATTGCGTTGTGCATGAAACTCAGAGTCGTTCTATCGGTAAGGTGTAATGTATGTGTGTGTGTGTGTGTGTGTATTAATATATATATATATATATATATATATATATATATATATATATATATATATATATATATATACAGGTATGCAGAAAAATAGGAAAGAACACGTTAGGTAAATAATCCGGTGTTCCTTAGTATTTTTGCTTTTATTTTCAAAAAGACAGTGCTCCATACAGAAGTAGAGCTTATATTATAATATTTTTTGTTTTTAAAAATATGATTCCTTCGCTACATAAGAGTTCTCATGTTTCAAAAGCGAGAGCCGAGACCCCTAACATAATTTTTGGAGCTATGTAGAGTTAAGTTGCCTGGACCCGCTTCCTTGTCAAGCGAGAATTTGGGAATAGGCTATCTTTTGGTTAGCGCGTGTCTATAAGTGCGGTCTCTTGGCACATTAGTTGCTATGGGAACGGCTAGTGTCGGCCATTATGGTTAGGTGGTTGAAAGAGCTAAGAATTAATTTTTATCTACAGACCAGTCCCCTTATATATATATATATTATTCCAGGATCATTTTTCAACGCATTCAAGATGAACTTCGCCCTCTCTAACCTTCTATGTGTCGTGGTGTAACAAGACGCCTCATAGGTTTCACGTACGATTTCATTTTCAAGTCTTTTTCTTTGCTCTTTGGATTGTCATAGTTGAAACTCCTCCTATCACGTGCCAAACGTCTTATGGATTGAGTTGGATCTTTTTTACTGTATCTCGTTAGCTCTCAGTTGAAATGATGATCCCTCTTCCTGTTGTGACCACCTGATCCAGTTATCCTCCCTACTGTTCCCTCTTCTTTAAACTTAGTCACCGTTCTCTAGATGCTTCTTGAATGGACTTTGAAGATGGAAGCCAGAGTATGAATGTTCGTACTATTACTGAAGGCCTTTTTCCTCTCACCGTTGCTCAGTTGGGAAGACAGTTGGTCTGACACAAAACGATTTTAACCTATTCTCTTTTTCGCTGAATAACGCAAAGGGTTTTTCAGTGAAAAATAGTGTCAAAATGGCTAAATCTGAAAACTTGGAAAAAGAAACTCAATTAGTTTATTGACTTTTTTTTTAAGATATTAAACGTTTTGTGGGGTGGATAATTATGCTTTTACACGATTTGGACAATTTTGCTGTTACACCCGGTAAAAATTCATATTCTGTCATAAATTTATTTCGCTGAATATAGGTATATTCATTTCATCAGACCGACTATATTATATATATATATATATATATATATATATATATATATATATATATATATATATATATATATATATTCATCGAAATAAAATTATTCTCGAATATGGATTGGTAAGGTTTTTAACCTAATTATTATAATAACTTGCTCAGTATCATACATTGAGTATTCATATGGACTAAAAGTTCTCTTTGGAATAATCCCTACCAATTACAATTTGGTATTATATATATATATATATATATATATATATATATATATATATATATATATATATTTATATATATATATATATGTGTGTGTGTGTGTGTGTGAGAGAGAGAGAGAGAGAGAGTAAGAGTGAGAGAATAGAGAAACTAAAAGGGAAAGTACAAAATCTCCTATAGGAATCATCAGTTCTTAGTGTCCGTAGTATAAAGAAACCAGCAATCAGAAACTAAACCAAGACAGATAATAACATCAACAACGATCAAAAATACGTTTAAAGACGCTGATATATAATATACATGTTATATATCCATCCATCAATCCATATATATATGTGTGTGTGTGTGTGTGTGTGTGTGTGTGTGTGTGTGTGTGTGTGTGTGTGTGTGTGTGTGTGTGTGTGTGTGTGTGTGTGTGTGTGTGTGTGTGTGTGTCTAATATATATGTGTAATTTTAAGAGGTTGCATAAGAGGGTTGTTATAGATGTAATTAGTAATTATATCAATAATTTCAATGACGGGGACGTTAGTAAATAGACTTTCCACGTCAAGGGAAGCTAGTATTCCATTATTCGGTTTATGAGTACGTAAGGTTTTTATTAACTCATGAGTAGAGTTAATTTATTAGGTAGATATGGTGTTATTAATTTATTAATAATTTTTGTCAATTGGTAAATAGGAGTGATTACTTGAGAAATAAAGGGACGAAGAGGGTAGTTAGATTTATGAATTTTAACCGTACCATATAGGTAGCCAGGCTTATAGTCTCCTATAATTTTAGGAAGTTTTAGGCTATCACATTGAGCATTATTAGCTGTTATAAGTTTGTTAATTTAATATATATGTGTAATTACGGACAATATTTATTTCAATATAATTTTCAAATAAAAAGTCTCATTAGAAAATATGAGAAAATTCAAAAGAGAATATGCAGGACTATGTTGACTTTGACATTCAACACAACATGTTTAAAATATATATATATATATATATATATATATATATATATATATTAATAGTAGTACTCGTTTGGAAAACCTCGGATAGCTCAACTTGCAGATATGTCAGGACAAATCGGTACCCGAGGAAAAAATTGGAAATAAAAAAAGAAAGAACTAAAAACATCAGAACAAGACGAAACAAATCGCCAAGTGCTATATATATATATATATATATATATATATATATATATATATATATATATATATATATATATATATATAATCAAATAAATATATAATCAAATAAATAAAAGTTTAAAGGACTTATCTTCCGATTTCAAGTTTCGTAGATAGATTTATATAACTCTAACGAGCGGTGTATATCTGCCAAACTTTAAATCGGAAGATGATGATTACTTTGAACTTTTATTCTTGGCATATTTTCCTTCAATATTGAGCACTTTATAAATATCTTTTCGCCTTTATACACGTTAAATCCTATTAATTTACTGGTTGGCGTGTTTTGTTAAGCGTTAACAATTTTCCTTACGTGTGTATACATATATATATGGATAAAGACCAAAAAGAAAACATATCTTAGCCGACATGTTTCGTCCTCTGAGGGATTTTGTCAAGGCAAATGCAAGGATTTTTATTTTGTAACAAGTATTTATAGACAAGAGAATAAATGTTAGTTTTTCAAAATTTTGAAGTTAACAGACGTTCATAAATATTCACCAGGTTAGCTGAAAAGCCTAGGAGGACGCTTAGTGACATAAATTAATATCTAATAAACAAACCTGACTAAACTACATGTGTGTGTGTGTGTGAGTGTGTGTGTGTGAGTGTGAGTGTGTGTGAGTGTGTGTGTGTGTGAGTGTGTGTATGAGTGTGTGAGTGTGTGTGTGAGTGTGTGTGTGAGTGTGTGTGTGTGAGTGTGTGAGTGTGTGAGTGTGTGTGTGAGTGTGTGTGTGTGTGTGTGTGTGAGTGTGTGAAACTTTTGATCAGTATATGTATGTTTTTGTTGTTGTGTCAGTTAACTAATCATTTCAAATATTCCACGTAATAAATTATCTGTTTTTATTTAAAAACAAACAACAAAAAAAATCACCTACCCACAAAGCGCGTTTCCGTTACAGAAAATGTCAATACTTTAACATCAAAAAATGAAAAATAAATAAAACAAAACAAATAATGAAATTTCACCCTTTTTTATATTAAGACAAATCTGTTGAGTTTTATCGTTTTTGTTATTTTACAAAAAATGCAATTAAAAAATGTTCCTTATTACTTTACAATATTATATTCACAAAAAAAAAAAAAAAAAAAAAAAAAAAATGGCGGATAGAAATCCGTGCCCCTTCTGCTTCGCCTTCATTTCATGCTATGCTTTGGAATTGTTCCCTCTGGGGCACTAAGGATTAATTCAATACATCAAACATTCCCAAGCATTCAAAACCGGATATACCACGTGACAGGAAGTCGTTGTCAGTCGAAATACTTTCTCTTTGAATAATAAGAAACCTCATCGTGTATCTACATGTGTAACACAAATCAACACACATAAGTACTTCCAAGCTTACACACATGTATTCAAATAGGACATTTGTCTTTTTTATTTTTTTCTTGTCGGGGTTGGGGCGGCTGTATAATGCACAGTTGATAGGTTCTTTCTTTCTTTTTTTTTTTTTCGAATTTGCAATTACTCGTCCTGGTGCAAAAAAAAGGATATCTCCCAACCTACTTGTTTTTTTAATACCTACATACATGAAACACACATATATATTAAGTACAGGTTTACGTACATTTTACATATAAGTGTCGCAAAGCGTCTGATCTTTTGGAATTAATACAGCCGTTAATAATGAAGTTATCTCCCCTTTTATGGTATGTGAATATTTCTTTTCTTCTTTTGGCAACTGAGACAACAGTAAATTACATTTACTGATTCGATATGCCCTTGTTTTCCTGGTTGATTCAGATACGGCAAAAAAAAAATGAAACGTTTTAAAAAAATAATCAACGTACACAATTAAAATAAATTATTTTATCCAATAATTGTTAATCTAACTCTGGCGTAAAAATAATCTTTGAAGATCGCGAATTCTTCCTGTTTCTTTTCTCTCTCTCTTTCTCTCTTCCTCTGTCTCTGTCTCTCTTTCTCTGTCTCCCTTGGTCTCACGACTATGAACAAAGATATAAAATATAACCTGACTTTATATATTTATCAGTCACGCAGTCTGATCTCCCCAAATTATTAATGAGATATTCCGTTGTCATAGTAGCGAGAAGAATTATCCGACGCCAATAAGTAAATATAGCATGTGTTGCCATAATATAACAAGGGAATAACTTATTAGTAAATAAGGGAGACCAGGCTGCTAATATACTATTTTTTTTTATTTCTTTTGTTTCACTTTGTTTTCTTTGAATAATTTAGAAAGCAGAATGATTTTTTTCATGTGACAATAGAGTTAATTGTATAAATTAAAATTATACATTACTCACGCAGAAAATACAACCAATGCAATTGCACATTTACGTAAATATTGTCATTTTCTCCACTAATATGAAACATTTGGCGCAGTTCTTTAAACTGTTCTGTTCAGATTCCATTTATTATATTACTGATTAAAGAATTTCTTTAACGTAATTATGTAAAATTAATCGTAATTATTGAACCTGTATTCTTGGGAAAAATTTTCCTAATTTGTTTCAAAAGTAAAGCCTACGTGACGGATATTATAACATTATTTAAAGTGTTGAGTTGACTTTCCTTCCTCTTCCCTAATTAGTATACATCGCGCTTGACTCCTTAACGACTAATAAGTGATCTCTATCAGTACATAGGACACTTTTCAGGCAAAAGCATTGAAGTGAAGATGCTTTCCTGACACGTGGGTAAAACACAGCCAACGACGTACCCAAATTGTGAATGAAGAACATCTACTAGCTTTCCTTTTCAGAACCGGGGGAAAGGCATTTAATATCTTTCTACATTTTGTTAGTATGTTTTCTTTCTAGAAAAGAAAAAATAATTATGTTCTTTCGATTTCTCCCTAGTTTGTCTGTTTGAGTAAATATCTGTGCCGACGGCAGATACTGCAGGCACCTGATAGGTTTGGCAAATCTAACAATGGTAATCATTTATTGTTAGTAGGCAACTAATAATCCATAATATTTGTATCAGTTATTGGGAGATGAGTTATCCTTATTACTTTTTTTTCACTTATTATCTTCATTTGTATTGCTGCTGTCTTTTATTTTTTAAAATTCTTAACAATAAATGAAGTCGAAGAAAAATAATTACTTTCTCCGGAAGGAGATTATGGTGATGGATATGAAATCAATCAAACACACATGCACATGCGCATATACACTTAAGAGAAAGACAGAGAGAAAGACAAACAGAAACAAACAAGGTGTTGTAAATTGCCGCGGCAAGACTCCGCGAGTCAACAAGAAGGCACCAGGGCAACATGACAGAAACCGGGCTATATAAGCAGTATTGGCCAACAGCTTACTCTGCACCGGAAGATTAAAAAAATAAAATCACTTTACGATGGTTAGGGAACGGACTCTCTGAAACGTTAGGATATTGCGTAATAACAACAAAAGTAAGGACAGAATCATCCTCGCAAAAAGGAAAAATAAATAGATAAAAAT
The DNA here is from genome assembly GCA_964036315.1 of Acanthosepion esculentum. Classification (NCBI taxonomy): domain Eukaryota; kingdom Metazoa; phylum Mollusca; class Cephalopoda; order Sepiida; family Sepiidae; genus Acanthosepion; species Acanthosepion esculentum. The sequence continues at coordinate 9,581,317 of OZ038483.1, read as the reverse complement.
AAGAGACATTACAATAATGTACTCTATTTAATTCTATTACTGTACTACTTAAATTATTTTACTATAAAGAAATTATTTTTGCATATTTTCTATTATTTAAACACAATCTTTCCCTATTTATTTAGTTTGAATGTGATTTTTTAAAGCTCAGTAGCTGCTACTGATTCTTATCTCCACCAAAATTCCTAAATATAGCTGTTAAAAATATCAACTATCGATTGAATGATATATACTTTTGAATTAAAAAAAAGAAAAATACGCGTTACGTATTTATTTTCGTTAAATTCAAGAGTATTTATGATTCAATCGATATTTAGATTATATAAGAATATATCAAATATTTTACTTGAAAAAGTTGTGGCTTTACTTTTACGAATGAAAGAAATATCTTTTCTGGAATAAAATAATGAAAATGTTATACTAAACATCGAGGACCTTCGTGGATAAGACATTAGAGAAACAAAGAAACATAATCGTGATGAATTTTGAGATCTTCGTTCGAACTGAAGCCGAATACATCAAGATGTCTTTCAACAAACTTTTATCCTCTTTCTAAGGTTTCTTTTCCTTTCTCTCAAACAATAAATTCTAGAAATCTCAAATGATTTCACACTTGAAGGAGAACATCTTAACTTGTTAAATCAACGAGACCATTTTGATGTAATTGGGCCGGTGAGAGAACTATAGCGGAAAGCTATTAAAAAAAAACAAAAAAACTGTATAATTATTCTGAAACTCGTAGAGGCTGTGACGCATGCGTCCAAAGGCAGGCGATCAAGACGCATGCGTACATTAGAACGACACTGAAACTTTATACATATTATGAGAACGTGAGCATATTGGATTTGCTCGTTTATTGTTTTATTTATTTAAGCATTATTCCCGGAACTGGAGCAATAATTAATATATTTAATTTCTTTAATAAATATATGATTTACTTCATTTTCCCTCGTATGATTTCTTTAAAGATTACAATATATATATATATATATATATATATATATATATATATATATATATATATATATATATATATATATATATATATATATATGTATATATATATATATATATATATATATATATATATATATATATATATATATATATATATATATACATATATATATATATATATATATATATATATATATACATATATATATATATATATATATATATATATATATATATATATAAAGATATTTTTAAAGGTACAAAATTTTATCATAGCAATAAAAGTATTAAGCTTAATATTACTAGACATATTAAAAAACACGCGAAGCAACCGGTTTCGCTCCCGCTCATCAGGCTTACAACGGGAGATTTAAATTCAAAAGACAGAAAATGTACAATAAAAGGAAATGTGGAGGGGGATGAGCAAAAGGAGCTAGAGGCAAATGACAGCGAGCCCCAACAAACACTCACGTTGTTTACACAAGGAAGGCTTGCGGGACCCGATGTAAAGTGCCTCCAGCACCTTCAGGTGAAATAACGAGTGTGACCGGGACAACACGTTCACCGTGTTGTCCCGGTCACACTCGTTATTTCTGATGTAAGCCTGATGAGCGGGAGCGAAACCGGTTGCTTCGCGCGTTTTTTAATATGTCTACTAATATTAAGCTTAATACTTTTATTGCTATGATATATATATATATATATATATATATATATATATATATATATATATATATATATATATATATATATATATATATATATTAAAAATAAAAAAATACAAAAATTATTATTCATGTATTGTACAGGAATTCGTCATGGCAAATGTATTTGTCATATTGGACAGATGTGTGCGAAAGGTGTGTAATTGAAAAGAATGATAATGTACAATTTACACATCGAAATAAAAAACAGTTTGTTTAAGATTAGATATGAAAAAACGTAAATAAATAAATACATCAGATCAGTAAACATGAGTTTACTATATATATATATATATATATATATATATATATATATATATATATATATATATATGCGCATAGAAATTATTCTCACATGAAAAAATTCAGAAAAAAAATGAAATATTATTTTTCATCATCAATTAGACGATTATCCTCATCTTTGTTGTTTTGATCATCACGTTTTAGTTTTTCTCCAGCCTTTTCTTTTTTCTTATGCAGTATCTGACAATATTAAAAATAACGAAATCTTCTCAATTCTCAACCAATGTTTTTCTGTCAATGGAAGTTTTTTCTTCTTTCTTATTGAAGACTGCCAGAGCGAAGGTCCGAGAGCAAACCGGCCGAAACGTAATGACTAAAACAATAAATGCAAGGATATTGTTTCGAATAATTTATCGAACAATCGCTAAACTTTAGTTTGGAACTTCAGATATTTCATTTGTTTTTTTTTTTTGTTTTTTTTTAAATAATTACAGTTTATGCATCGTAGGGACATCCTTTTACTGACAATACCCACATATTCCCCACCCCATACCAAATATAGTTGGACATAGATACATGTATAGAATTTATACAAAGGATATTTTACATGACGACACACGCACGAGCGACCTCGCCCATATATATTATTAAGTAGAATGGACAGGGATTGTCTAGTTTGAGCCTTTCGTAGGAGTTTCTCCTGATGTTGAATGTCATTTAATGACAGGAGGAAACATGTAAAAGAACGTGCTAAAATTGTGTGTTATGTGAAGATGTTTACATAAACATATATATATATATATATATATATATATATATATATATATATATATATATATATATATATATATATATATATATATATATATATAGGTATAATGAACAAGTTGGTCGTTTCAGGAAAGAAGTTATTGAGAGTTAGCCAGTATAAAACCTACGTTCATTTAAAACTCCATGGCATTAACGACATAAACACTACACTGCTTATCTCTTGATTTTCTTCCTACTTTCCTTAATAAAGATTAACAACAGCCAAAATTACTCGGAAAATTAAAAACAATTTTGGCAAGTTCATTTACAAGATTTTTAAAAGATATCGAATGACATATTCGATTCCAGAAAATAACCCAAAAACTCGAAACATACATTCCTTGTTCGTATTCTTTAATAAAATATGTATAGATATACACATTACAAACACATATTCATCACACACACACACACACACACACACACACACACACACACACACACACACACACACACACACACACACATAATAGATTGTAATAAAAACATTTTAAATCACTATACAAAAGCTTTCATGTTTCAATAGTATGACTGTACTTCATCAGGCAATGGTAGATAACTTGTGATAAAAAATGATTTATTTGTGAAATTTAAAAACAAATCGTTACCTCTTTTCGGAAGGTAAATTCTGACCTTATGCCCTCCACCCTTTAATAGAGTTTTTTTATCACAAGTTATCTACCATCGCCTGAAGAAGTACGATCATAGTATTGAAACATGAAATCTTTTGTGTAGCTGTGTAAAATGTTTTTATTATAATCTATTATAATAAAAATATTATATTTTGCCCTACTTTGTATTGGGTACTTTAAAAAAACGAACTGTGGAGTTTTACCCCATCTGTTTTGTCTCTTATTTGTATGTATGTATATATATATATATATATATATATATATATATATATATATAGTACCTATCATAAGTTAAAATATATTGTACCTATTATAAGTTAAAATACTTTTTCAACTTGACGGATTCATTTCTGTCTGTTCGGATGGAAAATTTGAAGGACCTATTTCATGTTTGTTTCTATAACAATACAGTTAAAGTAAATATCAAGCGATTGTCCGATTAACACGATTCCCGTTTTGTCTCACGAATGTAGAATTTGTTCTTGTTAAATAAAATTCTTTTCCTGGTGATGCGAAATATGCTAAAGTATAAATGTTAGAAATTGTTTGATATATTTACCCCCCTGTCCGATTTTCATCCAAATTCTGTCTGTCTCTCTCTCTCTCTCACACACGCACACACACACATATATATATATATATATACATAAGACATAAAGAAAAATGTGCTTGAAAAAGTATGAGTTCAGACTAAATTCTTGTTAATAATCGATATTTAGAGCGAATTCAGAATGTTGAATATCGGAATATTAAGGAATAATCAATGGAAATTTTCGATTTTTTTAAATCGATTATTAATTGATATTGGTATACCGAGGTGAGAGCACCTCCCTTTCTACTGGGGTTGTTTTTACAAATTTTTTCAAAAACATCTTTGCGCCTGTAACATGTATAAAAGATTTGTGCTTCACTGATTATTCGCATCACACACGCGCGTGCGCACACATACACACATAAACATGAATACGTTGATCTCTATATCTACACTGTCTACGTCTATTTCCGAGATAGACTCAGGCTGGACATAGAAATCAACACTGCATTTTTCTCTCTTTCTTTCAAGTATATATATATATATATATATATATATATATATATATATATGTGTGTGTGTGTGTGTGTGTGTGTGTGTGTGTGTGTGTGTGTGTGTGTGGGTGGTAAACAAATTAATAACTTTAAAAACTTATCTTCTCGATTTAAAGTATCGCAGATGCTATCCGTTCATCAAAAAGTTAGTGCGATTGAATATATATATATATATATATATATATATATATATATATATATAAAAGGTTCAAACACTAATATTCCATGGTTATAATTTATTACATTGGAATCGTAATCACGATCCAATTCATCAGACCTACAAATTCAAAAAGAAATATGTAATAAATTATAACCATGGAATATTAGTGTTTGAGCCTTTTATATTATATTATTACTCTGTCCTGGACATTGAGTTCTACCTGGATTATATATATATATATATATATATATATATATATATATATATATATATATATATATTGTCCACTAATATTATCTATCTATCTATCTATCTATCTATCTATCTATATATATATATATATATATATATATATATATATATATATATATATATATATATATATATATATAATATCTTAAAAGACGTTCTACAAAAAACGTTAATTCTCTTATGTAACTTGATTTTTTTTACGGACGTTATTGTGACGATGTACGGATAATGTCTGCGAATTTTGAAGTTAATATATGACTAAATTTGAACAATTCGTTCATACAAACATATACACGCTATATTTGTGTGTGAACTTGTGTGTAATATATATAATGTATAATTGTATACATTTTGTGCTCATGTAAAGACGCGAGTATAAACATTTTTTTGTCAGAAATCACAGTTGTTCGGGCAAGTCCTGCTAAACTCCAAATTTTGTCGTCTAAAAAAGAAGGGAGATGCTACAGCAAAAATATAAAAAAAATATTACAAAAAACTAAATAATATGAATTCATATTAAAATTGAAAATAAATATTGATAGGTTTTGGGTCTTGCAAGACTTTCCAAGCATTCGATCAAGGAAGATTGTAAAAGGTCAATCACCTATTTGGCGCGATTGCTTGCAGTGTCGATTTTGAATGTCATCACTCCAAATCTGTTATCAACATAATTCCAAGCAGTCACGGTCACTTGCTCCCGATTTTTGCTGCTGTTTTACGCAAATCAAAGTTTAAGAAGACCAATTTTGATACAGTGGGCAAAATAATTAAAATGGTAAAAACTTATCTACGTTAAGAAATTCAGAGGAACTCAAGTCGTAATTCGTCAACTTGACACTCCATGTGCTGTGGGCGTACTTATACAAAACTTAGCTTGCCCGTTGTCGATGTATATGCATGATTTTAAAATTATTTCCCTATCGTTTCTGTTATAACTAATCATTGCTTAGTGCTGTCTCCGAACCAGCGTAGACCTATATTAGCGCACAATTCAACCTGTTTTGTAAAGTATAATTTATCTTGTGTAAGGAGTGTCGTTTAACTTAGTCTGTACTGAAGAATATGCGATCGAAACCATACCGGTGACAATTTCCTAAATGGGCCAGCACAGTCAGGTAACAATGTTATAAGAATGCATGAGTATAATAGTTAATATGTTTTATGGTTGCTTCTTGATCATTTTAGAACGCGAAAATACGTTTAATAATTACTGAATTTCCAAAAATGAACAGAAATTATGACATGCATGCGTGTGTGTGTGTATGTAGAATCGAATTCACTCTATATTAATGGCCGGGACGATTATTCATTTTTTGGGGAAAAATTAGCCAAGGACATTCTTATTCCAGTCACAACCTCTTATTAAATAGTTAGGAAATATTGTCTCTTCCTTTAATTTACACTATGAGCAGTCTCGGACGAAATGTTTCGTTAATGAAAATTATAAAAATTATTACAAAAGATTCCAGTCACCGCTTTTATTCCAATTACACCGTCCATTTGAAATTCAAGTGTCAACAGACAGAGAAAGGGCAGCTGTGTGTGTGTGTGTGTGTGTGTGTGTGTGTGTGTGTGTGTGTGTGTGTGTGTGTGTGTGTGTGTGTGTGTGTGTCACCCTATGTGCTAATAGGCGTGTTCTCACTGGTACCGTCTTATCTATTAGCATCTCCTCCCCACTCTCTCTTTCTTTCTTTGTCCCCCTCTCTCTAAATGCTGCTCGTTTTTCGAGTACACCCGTCTTCTGGGGTGGCTAGCTAATCCCCGATGCAGACACCCGTTCGCACACATGCGTGCTTATTCAACACCCACAGTGCACCATCTGTAGTTTATACTGCACTTATACTGAGCTGACCTTAGATACAGTTTCTGGGCGAGAGGGCATGATCTGGCGTGATGAACAATTTGAACAAAGCTAGTACGTTCAAACCCTCGGTCACGATGACTTTTGACTTCGCGCTAACATAAACATCGATTGTTTCCGAACAGTTCTGTGCCACACACACACACACACACGTATATATATATATATATATATATATATATATATATATGATATTGATGATGATAATACACACACACACACACACACACACACACACACACACACACACACACACACACACACACACACATGATCATGAGTCCCACGACTGCTTCAATCTCTGGGGTGACCTGAGGGTCGGAGAAACAGACAACCCTGTTCAGGGTTATCTGTCGATCCGACATGGTGTTCCTTTTTAATTCTTCTTCCTCATGATCCTTTCAGTGGGCTTTCAAATAGCATGGCGGCACCCATCTCCTCTCCAAGATATATATATATATATATATATATATATATATATATATATATATATATATATATATATATATATCGCAATTTTCATGTGTTTCAGCTTCACAATCAAGCCTTAATGTTACGTATCGCCATGTTTCCGCGGCTTCTCTATTAAAGCGTTGGTAATTTTAGAATCGGTTTGTGTTGAACTAAATAAGACATAATGTTTTAGAAATCAAGAAAATCTTTTTGGCGTTATAAAAAGGAAAGAATGACTACATAGTTTTTTTCTTTCTATTTTAACATAGGTTAATGATTTTATGTTCATATTATTGGTCATTATAACTCCCGAATCGGCCCTCGGGGGGGGGGGTGAAATCTTTAAATTGCTTGTCTTGTTCTGTATACTTGATGCTTTGCCAAAAGTTGCCGAGACTAATTTTATAAAACCCAACACCACTCAAAAAAAAAAAAAAAAATGATATATATGTTATAGCAAACCACTCCAAATCATATACCATTCCAATCCATACCAACCTTACCAAAAAAAAAAAAAATATATATATATATATAAAATGGACATCCAAATAAATCAATCATTTTTAAAGATTTTAAGAAAAGTATGATACTGTCCTTGTTTGCATAAAGATATTTCCTTGTCTTTTTTAAGAAAGAAAATAAAAATAAAAGATATTTTCTGTGTAAATGTATTTTTGAATCCGTAAATCTTGGAATTTTATGCCCATTGTTTCTTTACAGTAGTCCATACAAACTGTCTTGTCTTGAATTTACTCAAGTAAAAAGCAACTTTGAAGCAAATGTCGCTTCCTCTGCTAGACGGGCACAATTTGCAATGCACCGTGCAATTTTGCTAAGATCTCTTTTTATTATATATGTACACACATATATTATATATGTACATACATATAGATACGCATAGATACGCGCATATGAATACACATAAGTATGGTCACATACACGTATATATATATATATATATATATATATATATATATATATATGTGTGTATGTCTGTGTCTGTGTCTCTGTCTGTGTCTGTGGTGTCTCTGTGTGTAGATGTGTGCATCAATGTGCGTACGTGATTTATTAACCGTTTTGTAGTCACGGTGTTATGGTTTGTGATGGATAGTCTTCCATTAGCGTCCGTTCGCATTGTTCGTTGACATCCTGCAAGCACGTCTGAATGCTATTGTCGTGTTTAACAGTACGGTGGCTAAATGTTGAGAGGGCCGAAGACGTACTCTCGCTGGTCATGTTCACGTGGTTCCTTGTGGGTGCAGCCTTGTACATGACCAACGCTAAAAAGAAGAAGAACGACGACAGGGCCTTCACAACCAGCGTCAGCGCCATCAGGTAGACCCCCATGCGCTCGTTGTCATAAAAGTAACAAGATCCATTGTCGGAGCAGTTCCGCTGCCAAAGACGGCAGGTTAGGTCGATCATTTTGCCAAACATGATGGGTCCAGGAATCGAACCTGAAAATTAAAGCAAAACCAGTAAATCAGTTAGAAAAATAAAATGAAATCAAATTACGAAAATAAATAAATGAACTTTAGCTAAAATAGTCTTCTTACCAATATTTGTACACAAGGGTTCTCGAAGATTTTATAAGTGTATGGAAGCCTATGTCCAAAATAGCTAACATATCAATAAGCTTCTTTAAGCTTATTGGTAAGTTATGCTCCTACAAGTAGTCATATTTCCATAAACATAAAAGAAATGAAACGGTAATTTTAGAGGATGTTGCATAGAGCAAGATACATATATAGATACGAACTGACTGGCATAGATAGATAGGGGATATATATTTTTCTTTAATAAGATTTCTCGAATATTCAGGCCGGCAGATGAAAATAAATATACTGTTTCAAAATAAACAGAGTGTCTACTCAAATATTGATTATTAGAATTATTACACACACACACACACACACACACACACACACACACACACACACGTCTATATTTACACTATTTACGCCGTTAAAACTGTTGTCCTCATTTTTATTGCCATATTCACGACGTTTTGGTCGTTGTATGTTCCGACCTTCTTCAGGTGATATACGTTGGAATTTCGAACCAAATTCTTTATTTAGTCCACGGGATTAGATTGTTCTAATTCCATATGGGCCAGACCTTTTTTGGATATCTCAGTTTAAGTTAATTTCCTTTAGTAACTCAACTCTCCAAGTGTTTGTTTCCTCTGCCGTGGCCAGATATCGAACTCACAACTCTTTGGGTCCAGTCACTTTTTGGATTACTTCAACCAAAGCTTTTATCCACTGGGCCATGTGAGTTAATTTTTGTGGCTTGTAAGCCTAATACATCAGCAACCATTTTTTCTATTATTGTTGTTTTTTTTCTCTCAAGAAAGAAGGTCGGAGCGTACAACAAAACGTCATGAGAAGAAGGCCAGAGCGTACAACAACCGAAACGTCGTGAATATAGCAATAAAGATGAGAAGAGCAGTCCGAATGTAAATAGTTCCAATACCTCATCTCAGAAATATAGAGAGATCCACACGTTTTTGTTAATGTAATAAATATCGGTAATTTTATTAGTGATCTGTTTAGATCACTATCTCAGACTTTAGCTTGGAGCTATGTCGGGATTTTTAAGATGAGGAATTATCATGACTCTAAGCTTTGCTATTCGGACCGGCACGTCCATTTTGATTGTTATAATCCCAGCATTATGGCCGTTATTCCCTCCGGCCTTCTGCAGGTGTCTGTCTTCATACTCGGCAAACATTGGGGGGAATTTTGAACCGATCCCCTTTAATTCAATCCATTTTTATTCCTAATCCATGTTCAGGGGAGATTTCATATTCACTAGACCATGGATAAAGTATTGGTTAAAACCTACTGGTTTCTTTGGCAGTTGTGAATTCAATCCGTGTGTAGACCGAATAAGACTGGTAAGCATTAAAGCATATGAGTTATCTCCCTTAAGTATGAAAAGCGGGAAAATAACAATTCTATTGGCATGGATTGAATAAAAGGTTTGGTTCAAAATTTCAAGAAAGTTATCGAGTATGAAAACAGACACCCGAAAAAAAGTCGGAGGGTAGAACGACCGAAACGTCGTGAGTATAACCAATAAGATGCTTGTCCTGATACTGGTCACGTCATGAGTATAACCCCAACATGCTGATCTTGAATAGCAAAGCAAATGATAAAGGCTCTATTGATAAAACACTTTTTGGCTTAATACGACTTTATCAGTTATTGGGATAACTTGGTATTTTTAAAGCTAAAATTTAAAATCAAAATTGAAAAAGCTGAAAATTGTAATAAAATGAAAAAAAAAATCTCTACAGACTGTTATTTCATTGTATAATGTAAGAGTTAATTTCTCTTACATTATACCGTTATATGGTTCTTGAAGAATAGTTTAATGTTGTTTGTGGCTAAATCTTGGTTGAAACAATTATATTTTAAAATGTTTGATCATTATTTAATATTATTCACTAAGTTGAGCTTAGCCTGATATGAGGCACCTATTGAGAATCTAACTCGCTATACTAATAAATTTGATTTTTCGAATCATTACTTTACGAGTAGATGCCCCCTAGGTGTGGAGTTGTATGTTATGTGTTATATTTCCATTCTCATAGAAACAGTAAATCCGCGGCTAGTAAAACTAGATGCAGGAAGTTGATTTGAGTGGGGTGTTCATTTTCATATTTTTTTAAGGAACGATACTTTTTGGTAGGAAGACTGAAAGCGTGTTATTAGTTAATACAAAACATTAATAAATCCGTGGATAAGAAGGACAGAGTTTTTAAAGTGTGTAGAAATAATGAAAATGTTACACAAAACGCAGATGTCTTGTTTGGTATGAACATATGTATTAATATTAAAGGGGATTACAAATATATTTTGTAAATTAACTGGTGTGATTTGCGAGCCTACAAACGACGAAATGAGTGTGTCATACTTTTTCCAAGGTTATTAGTGCGAAATGAGGGATTCATAGTTTTTCTTAGTGTATCAGTCAGAATTTAAACACGCCACGTCAATTTCTCTTTCGGTATTGTTAACCGTTATACTACCCGTAAATTCGTCTCGCAAAATTTTTTTCAATAAGCAAAAAAAAAAAATTAGATATTTATTAAACATGACTAATACTGAAAGGAGATTTACACTCAGATGTCTCTGATTTGGTCAATAGAAAATACGTCATTCTTCAGAATGGTAATATCAATTAACAGGAAAAATAAAGAGATCAAATTGCTAAATTAGAAAGATCTAATTTGAATCTGTATTTATCGAATTTGCCAACGTCAGATTGCTATTCAGATCAACAGAAGAGTTTCTAAATTATGAAAGTGAAACGTCGAGAAGGCATCAGTAATCTAGCTTAATTAAAATCGTTTTCATCCAAAATCACCAGATTCTTTTGATAAGAAATAAAATAAATTATTTCGTTGTGGACTTTTTATCATTGTTAAGAATAATGTTTATGTTCTTGGAGAACTTCAATTTGTTAGAGACATTTTTATCGGCTCTCCAAACGACTAAATATCTAAATAAACAATTTATTTTAATTTTGAAATAAACCAAGACAAAGATGACCGTTCTTTATTGACAAGGACAAATGAAGAAGAGAGAGTTACGCTCAAATGTCACTGATTTGGTCAGTAGAAAGAGTGTCATTCTTTAGAATGACAATACAAGTCCAAAATCAATAAAATGAACTCCAGATCAAATTATTGTAAAGAACTCTCTCAACATCTTTATTTATTTGATTTGACGATCTTTAAAGTTTCACCGGGGAAAAATTATGAGCGACAAAACCTTGAAAAGCAAGGAAGAGATCAATTTAAATTTATCGATTAGAATTTCCAATTTTTTCAACAAGAAATGAAGTGATTTTCAAAGCGAATTTTTCCCTTTGAAAATAATGATAATAATGTTACTGATTGAGAAATAAAAACATTTGTCTCTATTTCTGAGATGAGGTATTGTAACTATTTGCACTATGTACATTGTTCGGATTGTTGTCCTCATCTTTATTGTCATATTCACGACATTTCGGCTGCTCTACGCTCTGGCCTTCTTCAGGTGACATACATTGGAATTTTGAACAGAACCTTTTATTTCGTCCACTGGGGTAGATTGTTCTAGTTCCACGTGCCATGCTTTTCTAGATATCTCATTTTCAGTTACTTCCCTTCAGTAAGTCAACTCTCCAAGTTTTTAAAAAACTTTAACTATATTTAGCCATTTTTATTCTGTCTCCAAAAATGATAGAATAATTCCCCGCACCCCGCAAAAAACAAAAAACAAAACAAAACCAAAAAAAACAAAGAAACAAAACAAAAAAAGCAAATGTAAAATCGTCAACAACGATCATAACTTATAAAACCAAAAAAAAAAAATCATGTTAAATTAGTTTTGACGAGACCGACAAAACTGCAGTAAATCTTTACCAACAGAATACTTATTTTGCACTGACAGCACAAAAGGGCTTCTAGTCATGCATGGATAACATTAATGAGCTATTAATTAAGATAAAAAGAAATTACAAACACGTGTTCTGCTATCAGAAATCTTTTAGCAAACACTAAAGAACAGGCCTTCCTATCAAAGCAACATGAATTGGTTGGAGAAGCTGTGTAACTTTTATCTATTCTATTCGTCTTTCTTTTAAACAGTATATTGCACTGGGATTTGGTTAAAAAACACATCTGCGATAACGTGGAGTGGCTCTCGATTTGTCGGCAGCCACTTAATTTCGTTACGAGATTATTTATGTAGCCAAATACGTAGTGCGGAACAGAGATGTGGTTCTACAGAAGAAGGCCGAGAATACTATGGACGGAAGATGTGAGTAACGAAGAAGCTTTAAGGAAAATGGGATAAAAAAGGGACATTATTACTTAGGCTCAGAAAGAGACAGTTGAAATCTCTGAGACACATACTGAGGAAAGAAGGCTCAGGAAATTTGATACTCAGAAGATACAAGGTAACCGAAAATGTTCTGTCCGTTTTTTGATTAGTCATTGAATGAAGTTGAAATATATACGAAATGCGTGTAGCAATTGTTTTCAAATTCGGACAGCCGGAAGTAGGAACATCAGACGTTATAAAAAACACGCGCACCGTTCCCGGCCATCAGTTATAAGCCGGACAGCTGTGAGAAGGATGGAAGTGTCTAGAGATCTCGTTCGGGTCTGTTTGCTTTACAAATTCAAAGTGGGCTTATCAGCAGCTGCATTAAGTCGCCGCATATGTCAAGCGTTTGGGGATAGTGCTGTGGATGAACGTACTGCAAGGCGTTGGTTTCGAAAATTCAAGTCGGGAGATTTGTCTCTCCATGATGAGCCTCGCAGTGGACGACCACAGGTCTTGAATGACGGAGTCCCGAAGGCGGCCATTGAAGAGGACAGTAGTCTAACGTGTGGTGAACTTGCAAGACAGTTCAACGTTTCCGATGAAACAGTTAGACTTTACCTGCACCGCCTAGGTAAAACGTACAAACTGAGCAAGTGGGTTCCGCAAACGCTGTTGGAGGTCCACAAGGGACAACGAGTGGCAGCCTGCGTATCGCTGCTTTCTTGCCATCGTACCGCATCCTTATTCAATCGAGTGCTTACCAGTGATGAAAAGTGGGTTCTGTACGAAACTCTCAAGCGTTCCAGACATTGGTTGTCCCCTCACACCGCAAGACCGCCTATGCACCCACGCAAGATTATGCTTTGTGTCTGGTGGACAGGTCGTCAAGTGGTTCATTATGAACTGCTACCAACGGGCCAAACGGTCACTGAAGACCTATACTCGCAGCAATTGAAACGTGTGCAACAGGCATTGCGCCAGAAGGAGCCAGCACTGGTGAATTGCAAAGGTGTGCTTTTCCTCCATGACAACGACAGGCCGCATGTCGCGCGAGTGGTCAGGGATACCATACAGCAACTTTGGTGGGAGACTTTGTGCCAGCCACCTTATTCACCTGACCTTGCGCCATCCGATTACCACCTATTCCACTCCCTGGATAATCATCTTCGTGGGGAATCCTTCACCAATGAAGCAGACTTGCGCAAAGCCCTCACGGACTTCATGGCATCGTCAAACTCCCTTTCATTCACAGCCATCTTCGCCACCGCCACCAGGGGAGAGAAAGGAATAAGAGGAGAGGATGACGATCCCGATGCTCGGAAGCGAACGGGAGCCAACAATAATATATATATATATATATATATATATATATATATATATATATATATATATTTCAGGTGAGTGACACTTTTCTACGTCACCGTAAGAGTTTACTACGTAGTGAATATTTGTTTACAGAATGCTTCAGATGATTTGGAAATAGAATTTTCATGTTGTTTTAAAAATGTCAAATGCAATAATTCATGTGTTAAATTCTGCTTTAGCTTGCTGAAAAATGGACAGTAATTTTGTAATTACATTGTGCTTGTAAAATATCAGAAACTTAAATATTAGTCCATCATTTTTGACAGCACGAGAAAACTTGTCATATTACCGTATATTTCTGCGTATAAGACGAAATCTCCTAAATCACCCTTAAAAATTGGGATCGTCTTATACTACAATTCGAAAAAATTATCCATTAAATTCTGAGTGATGTTTGTCGATAGGCTAACCTCGGCCTCAGTCCGATAACAAATAGCGTACATGAAAAAACTGACATTGCCAAATAAACTGAAATAAAAAGGAATAAAACCATTTCTACCTAATATATTACTGGCACAACTTCATAATAAATTGTCTATTCGAACAATAATTCCATATCAATGAAAGCAACTTGTATCCATGCAAGCTCAGCTGAGAAAATGTAAACATTGAGTTACGATTGCATTCACAGCTAAACTTTCAATAATCATTATGTTAGTGTTAATTACGACAGTAAGATAACATAATATTCATATATGAATAAGTATAAGTTAAGAAATTTCAACTGGCTTAGACAGAAGCGAAGAACAGACTGAATAAAAAAAATAATACACCTAAAAAAATAGTACAATTACATATAGGAAAAGAAGAAGAATTAGTATTAGTATCACGTGATAAAACGAAAACAAAACAATGGTTTCCGTTTTATGGGACGTGTGTACGAAAAACATGATATAGAATCAGTTTTGTATTTCGTTTATTTTTAATTTCTAAGGATACAGTAAGTAACATTTCTAGAAGCAGCATCTTAATATAATCAATAAGCAGTCGTCTTATACTACAGGTATAGGATAAATTCATGAAAATTTGCTATATTTTCTGATCTCGCCTTATACGCGGAATTATACGGTACGTAACCAAACAGTAATGCATTTTAAAAGAAACGATTTTTTTTATTTTCCTGTTTCAGATCTTTGAAAACTGACAAGATTTCTGCGATTTATTCTTTAAAGAGACTCAAATGTTATTCCACAAATTATTCAGACTATTATCCTATCCTTGAGAGTTTTTTTTTAGTTCAGCCGCTATATTCTCCGGCCGAAATGTTGTACGATAAGCAACAAAGAGAGAATACTAGTGCAAATAATTTTTGGAATAATAAAGATGCTTGTTTTTGAAACATTAGAAAATATTTAACAGCATTTTATATTTTGGTATATTTTATATTGTAGTGGAATGTTCATATCTGAAAGAAAACAAAAGCAAAGTGAAATGTTTAAATGTTAGACATGTTTAGCATTCCATAAATGACTTGACGAAAAAAAAGAAAGAAGATTGGTAATAGGATTCATAAAATTTCAATTATTTTAAACAGATTTGTTTTTATAATTATCGAGAAAAAAAAAAAAAAACTAATCGATCATCGAATTCATAAAATTTGGATTTTTAAACTTTTTAACATATAATTATCGAAAAAAAAAACAAAAGCAAAATATTCATCTTTCGTGAAATTCATAAAATTTCGATTTTTTTAAAACATTTAAAAATATAATTATCGAAAAAAGAAGCAAAAAATTATCGTTCATCGAATTCATAAAATTTCGATTATTTTAAATCTCCTTTTGATAATTATTGAAAAAAAAATCGATCATGGAATTCATAAAATTTCAATTTTTCAAAACTTTTAAAAAAATATAATTATCGAAGGAAAAAATCGTTCATGGAATTCATAAAATTTCGATTATTGTAATGTAAGAATTATTAATAAAGAGGCACTGACCTAAACATCTCGCCACAATCCACTGGATTCCAAGGCCAAACGATCGCTGCTTTTGTGGCACACAACGTAATGTCGCTGTCAAGGCAGGCATACTGATGATAAATGTCACTAGCATGACAATTGCAAAGATGGGCATAAAGAGTGACAACTTGCTGCATTGTGTCGGACACTTGCCACTTTCTGCCATGTAACCCATATTGGTGTCGTTGTTCGCGTGAATGCAACTACAATTACTATACCTCTGCAAAGATCAAAGAAGAAAAACGGAAGTAAATATCTATAAAGATCCACCAAGAAGGTTCTCCCCATTTTAGTTGGGGGTGTTACCCTTCTACAGGGGATGCGGTCGGTGTATTCTAAGCATCGTTCAATTAATATTCACAAGGACACATGGCTCAGTGGATAAAGACGTTGGTTAGATCCAGTGACTATCTTCTAGTGATATAATGTCTGTCTATATCTCTGAGATGAAGTATTATGATTATTTACATTATTTACATTATTTGGACTGTTATCCTCATCTTCATTGCCATATTCACAAGGACACATGGCCCAGTGAATAAAGACGTTGGTTAGATCCAGTGACTAGTTTCTAGTGATATAATGGCTGTCTATATCTCTGAGATGAGGTATTATGATTATTTACATTATTTACATTATTCGGACTGTTATCCTCATTTTCATTGCCATATTCACAACGTTTCGTCCGTTGTTTGCCCCTCAAAGATAAAAAAATAAGTTGGTTAGATTCAGTAACTAGACCCAAAGAGTTGTGAGTTCAATACCAGGTCACAGCAGGTGTGAACCAAAAACTTGGATATTTGAGTTAAAGGGAAATAACTGAGGCATCCGGAAGAGGCATGGAACGTGGAACTAGAACATTTTAGAAATAAACGGTTCAGTTCGAAATTCTAATCACCTGAAGAAGGCCGGCGCATACAACGGCCGAAACTTTGTGAATATGGCAATGAAGATGAGGATAACAGTCCGAATAATGTAAATAATGCAAGTAATCCTAATACCTCATCTCAGCGATATAGGCAGCCATTATATCACTAGAAGCTAGTCACTGTATCTAACCAACGTCTTTATCCACTGGGCTATGTGTGCTTGTGAATATCGCAATGTAGATGAGGATTGACAGTCCAAATAATGTAAGTAATCATAATATCTCACCCCGGAGATATAGACAGATATTTTAGGGGAACATCAAATAAAAAAGGGATTTAAGTGAAATTCAATAATATCATTTACTTATAATAAAATGAACGGAACATTTTGATGTACATATGAAAATAGTATGAATATGATTGTATGATCCTACAATATACACAGTACACACTAGACTCTTTCAAAATAACGCGAATGAAAGAAGTAAAAAGGACAGCGAGAGAAAAAAAGCAGATTTTACGACTGGAAAACGGATATACAAAGTTTGATTTTAATGTTTATGACTCCCAAATGAACGTTAATCACCATCTTCTGTTTTCCCGAATCCTGTTCTTTTATCATCCTTTCTCCTCAATAAAGTCTTATTTTCTTCCACTGCCAGTAACCACTCGCATCTTAGTGGCATTAACGCCTTGCTTGAGTTGAAATGATGAAAAGAAAATGTTGAGAGTTCGTTCAGTAAACTCGAAGAATATAAATAGGCCAAAGCGATAGATATAAGTATTGGAAGACGAAATTCAATGCATACCTTGAAATGTCAGCCCAAGATACGAATGAAGATTCAAATTTTGAGTTAAATCCAGCATTTTAATTGTATTTTTAACACTTTATGGTCTAAAGGAGCGGAATTCGTTCTTTCCTTCTGATAAGGCAGCTCATTTTTATATTTGTTTTATTGAATATTTATATTACATGCATATGCTTGCTGTTTATATTTTTAAGTTTCATAAATATTTAAGTTATCATATATATATATATATATATATATATATATATATATATATATATATATATATATATATATATTAGGGTGCGCGGCTTATATTTTATATCACAAAGAAACAATTTATCCAAAGAATTAAATAGCGATGTTAAAACCACTTCGCTGACATGACTTAATGAGACATTAACTTACTATCAATTCACTGAATAATAAGATCCTTATATTCGAGTTATTGTCAGATGGAAGCCAAGTACTTTCGACAATTTCGAATAGTCATCTTCAGGGCGCAATTTTTCCCCCATACATAGGCAAACACTAAGACAAAATATGTGTAGACGGAAAGATGTTTTTTTTAAATAATGCTATTTATTGACAGTTAAATGTTTTGGAGCGTGCGATGCCGCGACGCTAGAGTTCTTGTTCAAATCGATCAAGTGAGAATTTTGTTTGAATTATGAAAAGATATAAATCCATGAAATTTTCTTGTTATATGTATTTATCTGTTAAAGTGAGACATGGAATTAGGAATAATCCAATTAGTAGATAGTAAAAATGTCATATTGTGTGTGTGTGTGTGTGTGTGTGTGTGTGTGTGTGTGTGTGTGTGTGTGTGTGTGTGTGTGTGTGTGTGTGTGTGTGTGTTCATGCGTGAATGTAAATATAATATATCGCACATATAGTTCGGGTGATAATAAAACAGTGCTCGATGAAATATAACAGAAATATTAAGTATATATTAATAAATATGCAGGGTGCGATAGATAAACTGTCGTCTAAATGACGCAAAAATGAAAATAACACTGACATCTCATTTTAACAGATCTATCACACAAAAATATCTTGAAATACTAAAGAGTAAATTTATTCAATAAAATCGCCATTGGCTTCAACCACGTCCTTCAGACGACTCCGAAATCTCCTGCAACTCTTCTGGACGGTTTCCTTGTTTAAATTGGTGAATGCTGCCATAATCCTTGCCTTCACTTCATCTTTGGTGTTACAAGGAGTTTTGTTGGTCTCTCGCTCGACTGCGCCTCACACATAATAATCAATTTTGTTGCAGTCTGGTGAGTTGGGTGGCCAGATGCAAGGGGTGTTATGGTCGCAGAAATTGTCAGACAGCCATGACTGGGTTCTCCTGCTTGTGTGGCATGGTGCAGAGTCCTGATGAAAGACAAATGATCTTTCAGCAGACACACTCTTGATACAGAGCAGCAATACCTCCTCAAGGCACTTGATGTAGGCCAACATGTTCGGTCTGAGACCCTGTGGGGAGATGATTGGGGGAATAACGTCGCCATCACTCGTGATCACTCCAGACACCATCGTAATCACCATTAGACTCACTCATTTCTTTTCGAATCCTCTGCACTATCCTCAGTTTGACACCCAAACACTCCGAAATGTTCGTACTGAAGCTTCCGTCACGAATTCCAAGCAGTACAGCATGCCGTTTCCAAATTTATGGCGGAGTGAATTGCATCATGGAGCTCTTTTTCGCACAGACGGTGCCCAACTGACCCTACTATGCTATGAAGTTGACAAAATGAAATAAAACAAAGAACTCGCATGCGCAAAATTAAAAATATAAAATGGCGACAATTTAACAACTGCACCCTGTAGATATTATCCCTCATACCACGATAATCCCCGTATAATATATAAACTGCGCCAGCATTTTGCTAACCATATATATTTTATTAAAATTTAAATTACGTAACGGTCATTCTATACTCTGCGCCTGAAGATTGCTTTGTGCATGAAACACCGGTGTGTGTGTGTGTGTGTGTGTGTGTGTGTGTGTGTGTGTGTGTGTGTGTGTGTGGTAAATAAAGGATTCGGTTCGAAATTCCAATGTATACCATCTGAAGAAGGCCGGGCGTGCAACGGCCGAAACGTTGTGAATATGGCAATAAAGATGAAGTCGACAGACCGAACGATATAAATAGTGTAAATAGTTGCAATACCTAATCTCAAAAATATAGACAGATGTTGAGGCAAAAGGTTTAAAAATATGTCTTGAGTCCCTGATTTGTTTTCTTAGATGTCAGGTTAAGTAATTCGTTTGATACTGAACTGTTTTTTTTTAATTTTGTTTTTTGTTTTATTACTTACCTTTTGTGGGCCAGGCAGAACGGATTTACAGCCAGCGTGACATGGGGAAAAATAAACGGAGCCATCTCGTCCGCACACTGGATCGAAGTCTCCGTCTGTGCAGTGACAATTTATGTTACATTCAGCATTTAGATTGCCAACCAAAAATGGAGTCGTCGTCCTGAAATAATCAATTTGTTTTTCATCATGGTATTAATTGTAGTAATTAACGGCAGCACTTAAGATAATGGAAGGGACGAAGTGTTAATAACGGAAGAACAATAAAGCTACACAAGTTTATCAATGAAGACGCATAAAAAACGGGCCGCACTAAGTGACATTGATTATTTGTATAAAAAATAATTAAAGGAAAAGAAAGAAATATGAAATAATATTTGAAATTTAATAATAGCTACACGAACAGACATAATTAAAATGGACAAGAAGGGAAATCAACTCTGGTAGTTGGCAATGCGAATAAAAGAAAGCATAATAAAGGAGAAAGAAAGAAAGAACAAGCTGAGAAAGAAAGCATAATAAAAGAGGAAGAAAGAACAAGTTGAGAAAGAAAGAAAGAAAGAAAGAAAGAATAAAAAAGAGAAAAAAGGAAGAACAAGCTAAGAAAGAAAGAAAGAACGAATGAAATAATAAGAAAAGAGAAAGAAAAACAAGTTGAGAAAGAAAGAATAATAAAAGAGAATAATAAAAGAGAAATAAAAAAGAATAATAATAATAATAGACAAAAAAGAAAGAAAGAAAAAATAATAAAAGAAAGAATAATAAAAAAGAAAAAAGAGAATAAGCTAACCGATTATCACTCCTCACTCGTCAGAACTCAACCAAGGAAAGCTTTTGTAAACAAATCACATTCAGTGAAATAGTTGTTAGGACTGAATGATTTGTCTATAAAAAAATATAGCCGTTTTAATATATTATTGGTGGGAATGTATGTTTTTTTATATCTTCTTTCTAATTAGGCAGAAAAAACTACTTTCCTCAATTGAGTTCTGATGAGTTAGAAACGATAACATATTAGCTCATTCTGTTGTTATATTATTATTATTATTATTATTATTATTATTATTATTATTATTATTTCCTTTGATTTCTGTTGTATACTCATTTCCTTCCGGGTCCCAACCGGAGACCTAAGGTCAGAGATGTCATCATGATATGTTCCACTGAACATTTTTGTAAAAAAAATAAAAATAAAGATAAAACAACCTAAGATCACACACATATATTATGTAGCTAAAGCCCTTTGTAAGGTGGAAGCCTTATAAGAACAATTCTTTTTATTTCTTTAAGGTATAATTTACCAAGGACCCCTTCAATGAATCTATGAGAACCTTTTCCAATTAATCCGAGACCTTCAACTACAACTGGAATTATTGATATCTTCATGCGCCACATTTTTGAGATTTCCACTTCAAGATCGTTGTATTTTGATAGTTTTTGAAGATCTTCAGAGGTACATTACGGCCTGCAGTCAATAAGAAAAGCACATTCTATTCTTGTGGTTTTTGATCATTATGTCTGACTGATTAGCTTTGATTCTTCTGTGTCTATGTGTACTGTAAAAGATTAAAATTCTTCTCTCTTTTTATCGTCTTAGAAATCTTCTTTTTTTTTTTGGCTTTTAATCAGAACGGCTGATGCTAAACGCCAGGAGAGTGACACATTGAGCCTTCTCGGGCTATCGTTTCCCGCTGACAAGAAGATTATATGGATTCAATTGCTAAGTCTGCTGCTCGGAAAACGGCTTCACAATTTTGTGCAGGATAATTTATAAAAAAAGAATTTTGCCAATTTATATATCTCCCATTCGTCCATGCATTGAATATTGCTGCTACATCTGGTCTGGTCTTTCTGTTACGTATTTATAGACCCTTGATAGAATACAAAGAAGAATCTACAATATTATCGGTCCTGACCTGACATCTCGGCTTCAGTCAATTTATCACCGCCGTAACGTAGCTTCGCAGTGCATTTTCTATAAATATTTTCATGGTAATTGTTCTGGTGAATTGTTCTTTGCTAGATTTAATCGTAACTTCTATGCTAATAGTTTCTTCTCTCGCACTTATCGCTTGTGGGTCTTTCTTTCAGATCCCGGTTTACCAGTCAACTTTCATCTTCAAAAATTGAAATGCAATGTCAATCGTTAACTTTTGTCTAATTCCTATCCTTTTATTGTTTGCTCTCCCTAATAATGTTTTTCCTTTTCTTATATTCTATCATTATCATTAACCATTTGCATCTTAGTGGTTTTATTGCCTTGCTTGGGGTGAAATTATATATATATATATATATATATATATATATATATATATATATATATATATGTGTGTGTGTGTGTGTGTGTGTGTGTGTGTGTGTGTACGTGTGTGTGCGTGCGTGTGTGTTACAAATTGAGGTATATGATCCCGACAGGTGTTATAAATTATTGACAGTTGGAAAACGTTCAATTTCCGAAAATTATGTTTTCATGAAGGTTTTCTAATTGCCAATAAAAAATATATATATATATATATATATTACAACGTCTGTAAACAATTCCAACTGCTTGTGGTTCTTCGTAAGTGCCTTAACAATATGGCTTTGAACATAGATCCGAAAATGATAATTATAAGACGGTTGGGAATACTAACCTATTTGGGGCGTTGTATGGTACGCTAATACCAACAAATCGGTTGTTTTGACACCGTAAAAGGAAGATGAGCAAAAGAGGAAGTAGAATCAACGAGAGAATGAGGCACATTCGGATAATGCCACGAACTTTCAGTTTGAGCATGCGCACCAGTACTCCTCCTAAGAATGTACCTCCCCCTCCGGCAGGTACCACGACATAACCTGTGGAAATAAAAAAATGAAACGACAAACAATAAGTCAGAAGTTTGAAAAGGTTCTAAAAGAGTAGCAGAACCTGTGTACATTTCACGAATTTACTGATACATTTTTTAAATACAACATACTGTATTTTTCGGCTGATGGCCATTGACAGAGAGTTATAAGAAAAGTGACATCTCTCTTAAAAATACTGAAATGTCTTCAACAGACCGTTAGGACACAATTCATAATTTAATCCCTCACTACAAATAACTGCCTTCATCTAAGATGACCCCCACTTCAATCCTTCTCCGTGTCACCCTCTCTTTTTGTATATGTATATCCCTCTCACTCTTTTTGTTTTACTCTGCCTGTCACCTTCTCTTTCTGTTTCTCTCTTGAATGCTCAACATATATTTATATTATCAGGACCCATGTAAATTACACAAATTTACAAATAAATTGTTTACTGCTGCACACTGTACTTTTCGTCCGATGACCATTCCCAGATAGTTATAAGAAAAGTGACATAGTCTCTCTTAAAAATGCTAAAATGTCCTCAACAGATTGTTAGGTCAGGAAACACGATTTAACCCCTTTAGCTAAGGTGGCCATCCTTCCAATCACTCTCTGTGTCGCACTCACTTTTTCTCTGTCTACGTCCCCCCCTCTCTCTCTTTCTGTTTTTACAGTTTTTACAAGGTAGCAATAACATTGTATCTTTCGGCTTTTGGTACAAGCAAGTGTTCAAATAGTTTAATGGTTGTAGCATTTAAAACTGGCTGGTACCCATTGTTAATGCTGAGTGAATGAGACACTAACAATGTTTTGGTTAAGATCTTGCTTTCAGTAAAACTTTTAAAGAGATAAAAAGCTATCAAATACGTAACAGTTAACATGAGATTTTATCTTCAGGACTAAAACGAAGCTGGTGTTCGGAATAATGAAAGCAGAGAAACCAGTTGATAGATAAACGCGGACATTAATTAATTTGGTTACGGCCCAGAAGATAGTGCTGAACCAGAGGTAGCTTTTCAAAGACTGGCGTCAATTATCTGAACCTAATTCCAGTGGAAAAAGATTATTTAACTCATATAAAAATACAATATTCTTCAAGCACACTTTTCCTTCATCCTGCTTCTGTTTTTTCTGCTGGGATTTTGTGAAATTCTTTAATAGAAGATTCTTATAGACGAGAAAGAAACCCAAAATATTCATGGCGGTTTTTAATGGCTTGGCATATCATTATAATCGATCCTTGGAAATTTAACACAAATTAAAATATTTAAAAAAATAATTTTAATAAAATTGAGAATTGTACCAGACGATATCGTCACATTCACAAATACTGTTAGGAAAATCATGACTCTCTCTCTTCTCCCCTAGCTGTGGGTTAAATAGTAGGAATAATATCTGGAAAAATTATTAACTCCAAAAATAGTGTTTATGCAATATTCACTCGCAGAAAGAATTTTAAAAATAATTACTTTTACAATTCAAATATTTTTCGGCATTAAATATCCCACAATGGCTTGACAAACGGTAAAAAACTAATCCCTCACACCATTTCAGTATCGGCATAATTTTCTATCCGTGAAAATCTGTATATGTGTGATTAGTAGATGAGGTAGGTGCTTTCGGTAAGTGTTCGAGCCCAAGTAAAAACCACAATTTCAAATCATTGCTTTATGACAGTCATACTCCCCCCTCCAAATACTGACGAAAAATGACCTTGCTTATTTCTATTGCGGTCAATAAACTTAAATGTAAATCCTGTGTGGGATTTGAAAGAGTCCCAAAATAATTTATACTGCTAAAGTGAAATTATGTTTTCTTTTTATTGGGAGGAAGTAATAATCGAAAAGACTCACCGACATAGACTGCCGACTCTGATGCAGAAAGGCTGAACTGAGACTCGATGAATTTCGGTGCAAATGTTGCAAAACCGCTGAGAAGAATGCCTGCAAAAGACAAAGAAAAATTATCATGGTTTGGTTTTTATTTATTTATTGATTTAGTTTTGTTTAGAACATTTTCAAATAAACAGAAGCTTCCATAACGAACGATATTGTCCTTTCAGTGAACAAATTTAAAATAGATTTTTTTACCTAACTTAGCAATCAGATGTGCATTGAAAATCGAAAAGAAGACAATTTTCAAGTGCTACTGACATGATTATACATATATATATATATATATATATATATATATATATATATATATATATATATATATATATATATATATATAATCAAATCAATATCGAAGAAAAACAATCCGCTTAGGTGAAACCTTGGTAGGTTTGTCTGGCTCTATAGGTTTAACTAACTAACTATATATATATATATATATATATATATATATATATATATATATATATATATATGTATATATATATGTATATATATATATATATATATGTATATATATATATATACATATATATATATATATATATATATATATATATATATATATATATATATATATATATATATATATATTTAACGCATTGAAAATAAATTTACAGCAAAAATATTTTTTACTATAGAAATATATATTGAAAATGACGAACAAACGGATTTTCAGGAGTCAGAAAGTGCAAGTGATATTGAATAAATACAATTGTTAAAATAGTGAAAATGAGGAAGACGCACGTTGTCAATGGTCAGGAAATGGCTGCTGCTGACAGAGTATTATTACTTATATGTACAATGTCAATGCATTTGAAATGGTCTCACAATATATTTTAAATGATTTTTGCTATAGAAATTAATTGTAATGCATTTTACTGTAAAAATGCATACTAAACACATCAAATACGTTGGTGTATGGATCAGTTATAACAATTCTAGTGGACGAGATAAGAAAATAGGCTGTGCCAGCGGTAGTTTTACCCAACCACACACACACACACACACACACACACACACATATATATATATATATATGTAGACTGTTAGCTATAGGCAACCGCTTCCTCAGATAAATAGCTAAATATGGCTTCCCGCGAATGAAGCCTGTAGGTCTGTAGGTCATCTTTCCTTGAACCTTGTGAACTGGCGCTACAGAATCACAAAAAAACTGACTTTATCAAATAAAAGAAACCACATCACTTGAGGACTTTCAACAGCCGCAACAACTAAAATGGATATTACATGTAACACGAACAGAAAATGATGATCTCATTAGGAAGGCCCCCCCCCCCCCGCTATAACAGCTACTGGACTTAACCTATTTTCCTGAAAAACTGTTTTAATAGGAAGATTTTATAAATTTCGATCGAAAGTAGCACTGGTTGCTCGGTTCATGAATGCCGAATATTTCCTTATAAGGAAACGGCAATTATTACCATCACCATTACCATTAAAAATTAATGCAAGCGCATCTACGAGGTTTGTTCGGAAAGTATGAAGACGTTTTGAATATAAATATATATTGAAAATCGGTTACACGGCTTTGATTTAAATTGGCAACCAATCATAGAAGACCTAACCGCTCATCTGTGAATAAAAAATTCTCAGTGGTGTTACTCAGTCGGCAGGGAGAAGCTATTGAGTGAGTTTATGTACTGTGAGACATCGAATCCATCCTGACAACGTCTTTGCCTTTTCTCCAAATTTCGTGCATATAAATATACATTTAGCATATTTAAATATTGCTTTGTCCTAATCTGTAAGTTTCACATCTTCCGTTCAGGTTTGATTCTTTGCACTTTTTGCATCTCTCTCTAAAATCGCTGTTCCATTGAAAATCATATTTCAAATCGTGGACGAGATTAAGTAAAACACAACGAGGCAGCTGATGGCGGTACCGAAAAAGGGTTTACCAGTAAGTTTTGAAAAGTAGAAGGTATAAGTGTGTGATGCCACAAGGGTAATATTTGAATGGGAATAAGGACCCATTGCCCTAGGTAAGCTATATTTTAATTAATATTTTTTTTTTACAACGAGGTTCATCCTTTACAAGGTCCGGGGACCAGTCGATGTAGAGAGTTACGTTTGGAGGCCATTTGTGTATTCTTGTGTACTGTTATCCTCCACTCCCATAGTGGAGGATAACAGTTAGCCCTAGCCTTGAACAGGTTAAGATTGCAGAGATCAGAGAAACATCCTGTTTGTTGGAAGTCGGTTCCACAGGGATGTAGTTCGCAGGAAGAGGCTGCTCGAGTGAAACTTAATTTACACTGATGGAATATGGAGGGAATGTGGGAGGTTTGCTACTATGTAAGTGGCATGGTGTGTTCTTGCTGTGAAGGTTTGCCTCGGTGGGACCAGGTTCGTCCGAGCACTTTCCGTGGGAGTAGCAGTGAGAGGGTTACCACACCCCGCCTGTGGGAGCGAGGTTCAAGGATGGAGAATAATTTGTTACCCACAAGGGCTCGGAGACGCTTTTGAACGCTACCAAAGCTGGAGAGTGATATCTGGGCAGCTCCGGTCCAAATATGACAACAATACTCCATGTTTAGCCTGATCTGGCTCTTGGAAAAGTAGAGTATAGCAGGTACTTACTGGAGCGGTACAGTGAGCTGACCATTTTACCTGCATCCTTGGCAATGGATCGTATGTAGGAGTTCCACTTGAGGTCGGGTGGGAGTTTGAGGCCTAGCAGTCTTTCAAGGTACGGTGCTTCCCCGAGTGGAGCTCCGTTCACCCTGATTGGTGGTACTTCAGGGTCAGATCAGTGATGATGGAATGTAACTAGCTTGGTCTTTGAGACATTGAATATAACCAGATAGTTTTTACCCCATTGGGTAATTTGTGCAAGAATGGAAGAGAGATCAGTCGCCAATTTGTGACCATCGAGAATTTTTAATAGGCATTTGTCAGAGCAGGGGGTTAGAAAGTGGTCAAGGAGGTTAATATTAAATAGTTGAATACTTTCCGTACGTGTTGGAGACATACCTCGCTGAAGCAAGAGAAAGCGAATTGTCTGTACATTTGCTTGTAGACATCATAGACCTGCAACAACTCCGACAAATCAATATTGAAGTGACACAGCGCATGCGTATTTGGCGTGAACGGGGCCTAACACAAGCGAGAGATTTCGGTTTCTTGCCCGAGACCAAGGAAGGATAAAAAGAGCTGACTTTTTGTTTCCGGGGCAGTTTGTTCTTTGAGGCTGGTGAAGGTTATACCCAATTTTCAGAGTAAGAGCAATAGTATTATTGTTTACGGTGTGTAACGTGTAAACCGGAAGCGTTGTTCCGGTTTACACGTTAGCTGTCAGCGGGAACAGATTCAAATGGGAATTTATTTTTCCTCCCACCCAATTTTCGTTTAAATCACACAATCTCGTATAATGATGAACAAACAAACAAAGACTGGTGAATAAGGACATTCGTGTTACGCTACGTCATGCGCTCCGTCGCCCATGAGAGTCGTACTGACACCAAATGTACTACAGTCGTTGCAACAGTGGTGTGTCTAGATAATCTTCTTCAGGATGGTATGAATTGATCGCCACCCCAAAGGCAAGAGAGCCCAATATGGTCTGTTATTTAAGCTCTGTCCGGGGGGAAAATGCATTCATGTCTTTACCAAGGGAGTAACTACCGACTGTGATACAAGGTCGATGTTTAAAGTGAACTTAACGGCAATACCTCTGAAAAATTATTCAAGCCCCCTCGACACTTCCCCTCATAGGGGACGCCTCAGACGCCGGATAATTCGATCCCAGCCCTCTCCAAAAGGAGAGGTATTGCTTGGAGGGCATTAATACGAACGAAACAGAATCGAGTGTAATTTGAACTCGGATCGCCGGTTACAATTTCACGAACCCTCACACTATCCGTATTCGTGTTACTTGCAGCTAAATACAACCTTGCGCAAATTAATTGAAACAAAATGAATAATTCCGTTATTTTCAATGAAACATGAGCCAGTGAACATATTAGCACTTCGTATGTCCATTCCACGTAGTCTTTCGTTGGAGATTGACCACAGATTCTCGATTGGATTGAAATCAGGAGACCTTCCGGCCAAGTCTATAATACTTTGATTTGCTCACTGGTAAGGCTTGCCTGTGTGTTCGTATGTCCATTCCACGTAGTCTTTCGTTGGAGATTGACCACAGATTCTCGATTGGATTGAAATCAGGAGACCTTCCGGCCAAGTCTATAATACTTTGATTTGCTCACTGGTAAGGCTTGCCTGTGTGTTCGTATGTCCATTCCACGTAGTCTTTCGTTGGAGATTGACCACAGATTCTCGATTGGATTGAAATCACGAGAGTTTGATCTTGCCATTGTCTTCGTGCAGCGTCACAATTCTCGTACGCTTCCTTGGAGTAATGTCCATCGCAGACAATGACCGTAGGACAACTAATCAACAGTCGAGACAATACTGTCTGGGCGTGATGAAAATCTGATGCAATCAAGGATGACGCAATATTTTTCAAGGCCAAACAAATACACACCGAAAATAGAATCATATTACTGCACACCACTTCAAATGACCTAATATGAGGAAACAATACAAATCGATTACACACTGTCACTCAAGTGGGTAGGAAACTAAAGCGGTTGTTTCAGTTAATTTGCACAAGGGTGTACCTCATTCGTACACCTTAGATTTTCTGTCACCATTTCGTTTCAAATAAATGCCTTACCTTCGCAAGCCGCTGCCAAATTTAAGAACATAAACGTTGGGTTGCTTGTGAGGATTTTTAAAGAGCTGATAATGGCTTTCCAACCAAGCTTAAAGCCATTGTCTGACGATAAGCTTCCGTGACTTTCTTCTTCGGAGTTTTCCTGGTGGTAAACTTCCGCTTCCCTTTCCAGCTTATATTTTGTGGCACCTAAAAATAAATGAATAAATTTAAAACGTGTAGAATAAGTAAATATCAATAAACTAGATAAATACATATTTTTTATTGAAAAAAAAAACAAAAAAAAAAACTTAAAAGGCAAAGAAAAAAATAGTGTAAAAGCGATCTCTACTATTATTTCCGTAGTCAATTCACTCATCACGAACAGCATCAGACTTGTGATCTTTGGGTACCTCGACATGATGTAATGGTTAGCAAGTTTGTTGGGTTGAACAATTACGACTGAGTAATGAGTTTGATCCTTACTGGGTGCCCCATACTTTCGGCCTTGTGCTGCATCTAAGCTACGTTTAGAAAATCACCATACTTGTGATCCTATGCCATATTACAAGATTAGTCAATACCAAAAGACCGACCTATTTATATTATGGTCCATCCATTACAGACCCAAGAGCCACTGGAGGGATATTGAATAAGGCTGTTGTATGGGCGTCAAGAAAGGAAGTAAAAACTACATATTATGAGGATATGCAGGATAGATTGAACCTAAACTTGAAGAGATTAAAATATTAGTGATCGGGGAAGCATCCTCTTGGGAGTTTGTTCCACAAGTCATGGTGAATACGCTGTCAGGGAAAATTCCTCCTTATCAACGAAATACGAAGGGAATGATTCCGACCCCCCCCCCCGTGCACGTGGCATGGTGGATCCGAGATGTGAAGGTCTGAACTGATGGAACTAAGAAATGTAACTCGTTTGAATATTTGCTCTGAAAATAGGATAGAGTTGCGGTAGATTAGCAGCGTTTCGCCTGTGAGAAAGGGATTGTTTGGTGTGAAATAATTCATCCCTCACAGGGCTGCGTACGCGTATTAAGACCTGCTAAGAAAAGGGTTTATTATTGCTAGCTGGGATAGCAAAACTGTGATTGTCAGTATGAGCGTTAATGCCCACCTCGAGTTATAGAGGGCGCTGTAAACACTTCAGAAAGTAATACATCTCAACAGAAGTTAGAGGGTGCTATAATTGTAATAGGGTCGGACCATTGGAACTCGGACTGAACCGAAACGCGCGTTGTACAGGGGGTGTGATGTTTCGCGCATGTGAGTTGTTCGTTTCTGATTTTGTCGACTTCACAGTATATTAGGGTCAATTGGCACCGTCTATGAAAAAAGAGCACCATGACGCAATTCACTCCGCCAGAAAATTGGAAACGGCATGCTGTACTTCTTGGCATTCGCGCCGGAAGCTCCAGTACGAACATTTCAAATTGGGTGTCAGTCCGAGGACAGTGCAGAGGATTCGGAAAGAGTTGGATGTATCTAATGGTGATTACGAAGGTTTTTGGAGTGATTATTAGTGATGTCGACGTTATGCCTCCATTCATCTTCCTACGGAATCTCAGACTCAACACGGAGACCTAGATCAAGTACCTTGAGGAGGTAGTGCTGCCCTGGGTCAATAGGGTGGCTGGTGGAAGTTGTCTAGCAACTTGACTATACACCATACCACACAAGCAGGAGAAGCCAGTCATGTCTGTCAGACAATTTCTGCGACTTCATCACCACTTACATCTGGCCACTTAATTTCCCAGACTGCAACCCCCCTTGATTATGATGTGTGGGGTGCAGTTGAGCGAGAGACCAACAAAACCCTTTGTAACACCAAAGATGAACTGAAGGCGATGACGATGGCAGCATTCACCAACTTAAACAAGGAGACCGCCCCCAAAAGATGCAAGAGATTTCAAAGTCGTCTGGAGGCCGTGGTTGAAGCCAATGGCGATTTTATTAAATAAATCTACTTTTTAGTATTTCAAGATACTTTTGTATAATTTTGGTAAATATATCTGTTAAAATGAAATGTCAGTGTTATTTTCGGGTTTGCGTCATTGAGACGACAATTTATCCATCGCACCCTGTATATCAGTAATATTTCTTTTTATCTGAAAGAATTTCCCATTTACTTTCCTTCATTGTCTTTGTTCTGCCATCCATCCAAACTTATTAAATTGGTTACTCGATGTTTTATCCAGTTTCTTTTGCCTTCAGTATGTCCTGTGAGTGTTAAATTCTCTAAGTTATCTTTCCTTATTCTGTCCATGTTCTTAGCATTTGTTGGGAGAACCACATCTCATGTCCCTTCAAGTCTTCTTCATCTGTGAGGTAATTGTTCAGCATTCATTGTCATATAGATTGGATATTACACAGAGACCAGCACTCTTTTCTTTGTTTCTAATGATATTTTCCTATGTCTTATTACTTTGTTTCATTTCTGGAAGACATCTTTCACTATTCTTAGGTGCCTTTGGATTTTCTCTCTCATCTGTTACTACACTAACTAGATAATTAAATTTCTGTATTTTCTTGATTTTGATGTCCCCAATGTGCAGCTCACAACCTTAAAAGTAGACTTAACGAAAACAACATATAGGGTTCTTTTCGTTTTGCGATATTAACCGAGTTCTTTCTCGGTCACTGCGATTGAGGAATGATCTTCTGTGAAATATCACATTATCTTTGGTATGTGACTTGTGCGCAATAACGTACTTTTTGTTTTTGTGCTTATCGATATAATCTAGCGATGTCTTTAGTGAATGCTGTTACCTTCGTCGACTTTCTGCCTTTACCTCTGAAGGTATTGAAATGTACCTCGTTATCAGACGAATGGCCACGTTTTTTTTTTCTTTTATCCGCAACCCCGCAAATAACGGTTTGCCTCACATAAAGATTTACAACAGCAATATGCAAGATATTGGTAGAAGACGATTTTTTTTATTATTATTACTATTATTATTATTATTATTATTATTATTATTATTATTATTATTATTATTATTATTTCCTTTGATATCTGGCGTTTACACATTTTTTTCCAATGTCGAAAATATTAGTATTAAAATATTATACCACAATAAAATATATGGACAAAATGCAATAATAATAATAATAATAATAATAATAATAATAATAATAATAATAATAATAATAATTAATAATACCTTGATGTAACAATGGGTTGCTATGATGGTGCTTTTTGAACTCATAGGTATATACATAATCAATAAACTAACAAATGTTATTAAAAATATATATGTCAAATGACGACGGTCTATTAGTTCTAAGAAACTGCAATGGCAGAACTACAGAGAAAATAAGAAAAGAAATAAAAACCTTCAAAACTCTAGTATTTACAATAGATATAAAATCTAATCAAGAAATAGTAAATTTCTTAGATATAGGATTCAACCTAAACAACGGAACCGATAAACCATACAGAAAACCAAACAACAACCCAATATGCATTAACAAAAATTCCAACTACCCCACTCACGTATTCAAACAAATACCCATATCTATAAATAAAAGAAAATATTCAATGAAAGCAAAAAACTTATGAATCAGCACTAAGAAAACAGCGGATCTTCAAACAAAGTAGAATATAAACACGAAAACAATTAAAAAAAATAAGAAAGAAAAAGAATATAATTTGGTTCTAGCTATCCGTACAACTATACAATAAAAAACAAAAGCAGGGAAATTATTCTTCAAAATAATTTACAAACAATTCCCTAAGAACAGCACATTATCAATAAAATACAATAAAAACTAGTTACAGCTGCATGGATAACACGGAGAAAACAATAACAACGCATAATAAAAAATACTCAACAAAATCAATAACAATTGCAAGAAAAATAACAATAACATCCAACAAAATAACACCATTAAACTGGGGAAACAAAGAAAATTGCCCATTTAATAAGAAATGTTTAACCAATAACATAATGTACAAAGCTATCGTAACAAATAGCATTAACACAGACGAAAAAAATTACATAGGCGCTACAGAAAAAAAACCTTTAAAGAAATATATTATAACCACAAAATGGCATTCGAAAGAAAAAACTACACAAACAATACAACCCTATAAAAATACATGTGGAGCTAAAAAGAAAACAATATCCCAACCAAAATCAAACGATAAATCATAAAAAGAGCATCCCCATACATTATTAACAATAAAAATTGTAAATTATGCTTAGAAGAAAACGAAGCAATAATTATTTACAAAAACCCAAATAAACTGTTAAACAAGAAAACTGAAAAAATGGGTAAATGGAAGCATATAAATAAATACTTACATTGCCATTTAAGCAATAATTAGAAATAAACAAATGAATAAAATAAATATAATATAAACTATAAATAAACGAACAAATATTAAACATACACACCTATACGCGTGTGTATGCATGTACACACACACACACATATATATATATATATATATATATATATATATATATATATATATATATATGTATATACACACACACACACACACAAATAACTACAAACGAAGAAACAATACGTCTATATATAACACTACAGCAAAAACAAAAAAACTACAAAGCATTAAATAAAAATTAAACATTAGATAAACGGTAACATATGATATAAGCAAATGCTTATTTTAATAAATATACACTATTTAACAATTACATATATGCGTGCGTGCGTGAGTATAGATATATATCGTGGACTCTCCCGTCGTTGATCGACGCGGGACCCTTTTATGTATGTGGGTCAGGCCACTCAGTCCCAGACAACGTGCACATATTTGATTAAAGTGGTGAAGATTTTGTGCAGAACCAACCACACTTTTTGAAGTGCCGAATACAAACGACTGTAGTTTTCCTTCTCCTAGACCAGTTGCCATCCAGGGCTATAGAACCCAGTCTGTCCCACTATTTACCCATAACTGGGGTGGGGAGAAGAAGAGGATTCATACCTTGCATATGGGTATTAGAACGTCAGTGAATGTAACGGATTCGACTGTAATTCGAACTCGGTTTCCAATTCTTCATTCCGAGACGCCATCCATTATTCCTCCGTGCTGATATATATATATATATATATATATATATATATATATATATATATATATATATATATATATATATATAAACCCAAGTAACTATAATTAACCCCTAAAAATAGAAAAATATAACTACCATTTAAGCACTAGTTTATTAATAACAAGGCACAGACATGTGCCTGTGTATGTGCATTTATATGTATATATATATATATATATATATATATATATATATATGTACACGTGCGTACACCTATATATGTGCATGCTTGAATATGCACGTGTGCGAAAGCATGAGCGGGTAAATACAGACACATATAATTAATTATTAATTAATTATTATAATTGTAGTGAGTTCGATCCTCACTGGGTGCCCCATACTTTCAGCCTTGTGCCACATCTAAGCTACGCTTGGAAAATCACCACATATAATAATTATCCACGTTTTTAATACACGTGACACAATGAGAGACTGACGCACACATAACTGAAAATACCGGTGTTTTCAGTCTTTTTTTCTGTTTTCTCTCAATCACAGAAGAACCTTTAATAAAAGTGAAACATTTTAGATTGAGAAAAGTTTCCTATTTGTTCTTTAATTTTGTCTTCAGTTGTATGGATATGAGTTTCTGACCGTGGGTTTCACGCTTTTGCTATCATCAGATACACTGGAAAATTAGATTTAAATTGGATTTATTTATTTAAAAATTATATTTATTTAT
This sequence comes from Acanthosepion esculentum, assembly GCA_964036315.1. NCBI lineage: Eukaryota > Metazoa > Mollusca > Cephalopoda > Sepiida > Sepiidae > Acanthosepion > Acanthosepion esculentum. The sequence goes on along the minus strand of OZ038483.1, from coordinate 9,545,845 downwards.
GCTTCGTTGTGTTTGATTATGTTTGGTGTTAGAAGGGGGAAATTCTCTGTGTTTGTTTGGGATGACACTCTCACATATACATATACACATACATGCAGGTGTACGCATTTTAGTTCACACAAACATACTCATATAAACAATCCTAGATTAGGCGCAGATACACATTCATGCCTTCAAACATACATATATACGCAATTGTAATTCTATTTCGGTGTCGAGACTGTATGTTGCGTTATTCTTTCAACAGGGGGCAGATTGGGGTGTTCTTGACTCTTTTCAAATCAGCCGCCTGCATCATCAGACAAACTTACACTTCTTCACACACCTATACACACACATATAGACATGTACATACACTCCTATTGGTCTAGGCCTTTCATCACGACTTTGGTTAAGTGGGTTCTGTTTGTGGTCACGGTGATGATGATGTTTTGTATTTTCAATGCTGACTGCTTGTGTATTATTGATGATTGTGACTATGTTGATAGTACTAATAATTGATATTATAATGTTAATATATATATATATATATATATATATATATATATATATATATATATATCTGTAATTAATAAACACACCGACTCCTTTTTTATTTTATCCTAAAATCAACTTGCTTCAGAAAAAAATAATGCAATATTCACTCGTAAAGAAGTGAATATTGCATTAATTTTTTTCCTGAATAACAGTGCTTTCTTCTACATACAATTCTTACTATTTAACCCATTTGTGTAAGTAAACTTTACTGCAATTAGATCTCGGCTCTCCAATTTCTCATTCCCCATTATACCACCCGCACATTCACCAACCTCACACTGAAGTGTGTCGATGAGTATAATATATGAAATAAACGTAAGTATGATAAATAAAAAGAAAAAAAGAAAAAAAAAAAACAAAACAAAACAAAAAACCTGTGAACTACCCAAACAGGATCATGACAACATTTTCAGTTATTTCTTCACCAAAGGACCAAGTTTCTAGAGTTTTAAATTAGACAAAACGGTGAATATTTTTCTGGTATAATTTTTGTAAAGAACTTGAATTTTTGCGTTAATCAGCCTCAATTTAAAGATGAGACTTAATTTAAGTTGAAGATGCTATTTTCATCACCCTGAAATAAGTCCTGAGATATGACAGCCTTTTTTTATTCAAAGACTTATCCTCACCCAACTGGAGGGCAACATAACTCCGTCAGGATGACTTCTGAATAAAGTGTAAAGAATAAAAAGTGTAGATGAAGATATGTCGAATAAAGCCTAATAAATATGTCATTCCAAAAATTAATTCCTGCGTCGGTATCTGACGGTAGATAAGCTGATGGATCAGTCGTCATTCAAATATTGTTCAATCAATATTAACACTATTTTTACTCTCTTCAAACGACCTTCACTTTTTGGAGTATTATTAAGTGATAACAGGCCATATATTTCCAAAGCTTTAGGGATAAATCTTATAATAACAAGATTATCGTCACTAACACGTACCCATCATTTCTTTTCTGTTCTCAGATATGTCCAGCTTGCTAAAAGCTTATTATTAAATATTAAAAATCACTCAATTTAAACAAATGGATAAGAAATTATCTAAATCGATATAGTGTACCAATCAAAGGACCATCAAATATTTTAAATGAAGATTAAGAAAAAGAAACACTGCTTGGTCGAAAGTTGAACTTTGGAACTCTACAATATTTACTGAAACGTAGGCTAGGTGTGAACTTAATATGTCTCTTTATTGTAAGAGTTTTTTCGCTTACAATAAAGAAATATATATAATTTATATAATATATATAAGATTTTGAGAGAATATTGTAATTATATATATATATATATATATATATATATATATATATATATATATATATATATATATATATATACTAGTTTGATAATTGGTATGGATAATTCCAAAGAGGATATAAATGTAAGAACAGAGCAAATAATAATGATGAAAGCGGGTACTTTAGAAAATCCATGTTAATTTTTTATTAATTATTTCGCGAAATAAAATATTACCATGGATTTCTAAAGTATACGCTTTCATCAACATTATATATATATATATATATATATATATATATATATATATATATATATATATATATAAAGACATTTATTATGTTTATACGTTCTTTTCATAGATACAAATATTTAAGTAAATGCTCTGTTTATAATAAACAGTATTAACAACATTTACCGGCCTGAATGTCCGAGAAATTTTCATAGAAAATATGCATCCTCCGACAGGAATCGAACCTGTATCCTATACGGAACCGTCATATAGCCTGACGTGCCTTGACCGACTGGGCCACAGAAAACAATAAAATCGACCTTGCTAACCGAACGCTCCTATGTGGCTCAATCGGTTACGGCACGTTAGGCTATATGACAGTTGTATCTATAAGTCCTTTGTATCTATAAAAAGAACGTATAAACATGAAACATGTCTTAAAAATAGTTGTCGGACTTTGTCCATTTCATAATGTATTACGTTATCTATCTATCTATATATATATATATATATATATATATATATATATACAGACATGATAAAATTGAATAGACACCAAGATAAATTTTATTTCTGATTTTTTTTAATAACCAAGATAAATTAACTTAGATTATTTGATTAAAATTGCAGATAACAATACTGGAACATGCCACGAACCAAAGGAGCATCAGACCTATCCGAATTTCAGCGAGGACGTATCGTAGGCCAACATAAGGTGGTCTTAGTCAAAGAAAAATATCTGAAAATCTTTCAATACCCCTTTCTACTGTTAATAGAGTGATCGTACAATTCACCAGAGAGGACAAAAAGTGCACAAAACCTCATCCAGGCTGCCCTGCCCTCGGCCCTCTGAAAGAACCATGCGTCTTGTCGAAAGAAATGTTGAACAGGATCCACGTTGCAAGGCTTCTGACATAGCAACACAAGTTGATGTCAGTCCCAGAACCGCTGTCAGGTATCTTCACAAGCTGGGCTACTTTGGCAGAGCTGCGAGAAGAAAACCACTTCTCTGTCCAGCCAATATCAAACGCAGAAAGGATTGGGCTCATGAAATGGTGGAGAGACCTGTGACCTTTTGGACCACTGTCATTTTCTCTGATGAGTCAAGATTCGCATTATTTTCCGACAGTGGAAGAGTATGGGTATGGAGACTCTGTAGTCAAGAGTTTGATTTAAAAAGACTGCAGCCAACGGTGAAAAATGGGGGCCATTCAGTAATGGTATGGGGTGCAATTTGGAGTGATGGTCGCTCAGAGCTTGTGAAGTGTGAAGGAAACATTAATTCAACCAAATATGTTTCTATATTAAAGAGAGGGCTCCTTCCAATATTCTCATGTAGTAGAATGAGCAAAGTTGACTCCCTATTTATGGAAGATGGAGCTCCATGTCACACTTCTCAAGCAACGCAACATTGGTTGAGACAAAATGGGATCAATAAACTTCCATGGCCAAGTCAGTCCCCGGATATTAACCCTATTGAACATCTTTGGGGCATATTAGATCGAAAACTCCGCAAAAAGAAGAGGAAGCCATCTTCTAAGTCCGAACTTTTAGGATTATTGCGTGAAACATGGCAAGAAATCCCTCAAGATGATATTCGTGAACTCATCGCTAGCAAGCCTAGAAGGGTCCTTGCATTAAAAAAAGCAAAAGGGATGTCAACCAAGTATTAGTTATTAAATTTATGACCATTTATAATTACTTCATTTGTATAAATTACTTGTTTAATAAAATAAACGGTTTCTGTGAGTGTCTATTCAATTCTGTCATGTCTGTATATATATATATATATATATATATATATATATATATATATATATATATAGTAATATTTTATTTCGCGAAATAAAATATTACCATAGATTTTTAAAGTACCCGCTAATAATTATTATTATTTGCTCTGTTCTTACATTGACCTCTCTTTGGATTTATATCCTCTTTGGAATTATCCATACTAATATATGTAAGAAATATAAAGCATATTTAAAGGACTTATATATCTATGTGACGCATTTGCACGTAGATAAAAAGAAAGAAACCAGCACCTATTTTGGAGAGGAATAACAACATTCAGATTTTCGTCTTAATTTCTGGCTTAAGGAGTTATTTACATTCGGACTATTGTTCTCATCTTCGTTGTTGTTTTCACGACGATTCGGCCGGTGTGTCCTCCGCCCTTCATCAGCTGTATATAGAACCGGGGTAACCTACATAGAATTCCGAACTTAACCCTTTATTCCACTGACCATATCTATGGATATCGTGTCTATTTCTTCTTTTTACTACAGGGTCAGTTATTGCTCTCGCCCTGTTTCCGCTGGGTTTAAGTACACACCCCGACCCAGAGACTGAACTCACAATTAATATTTCAACAAGTCCACAAACCAAAGTTTTAATATACTCGACTCTTTAGAAATGACATTTCTTAGGTGCGGGGAGCATTTGATGAAAAAATTAAAAAAAACTCTACGGTCCCATAAAACGTGCTAAATCTAGTTTCTTCAAAATCTAATTAAAAGTTATGGTAATCAATTGGTAATAAAAGACATGCATGCGTAGGCAACCACAACGTTGGCACGACACTGTGCATGAATGGTCCAGTGTGGATGTAGCAACGTTAAATACGGTAGACCAATGCCAAACTCTTTGTCGAGAACTATCTCTTCTTAGTTCGCAATCTGCCGTAAGTGGAAACAGAAAACATAAAAGATCTTGAAATAGACATTTAAAAATAAAGTGCACCTTTTTTATATTACGTTATATTTTAAACAAAAGTTTTCAACGATTAAAAAAAAATAAATCAAAATACACAAATAATAAAGAAAAAAAATGCTCGAAACTTTTTTTTTTTTTTTTTTTTACAGACGAACAGATAAGAAACCAGCACAAGAGGCGTACTATTGACCAGAGAATAATATAACTTTTGTTTGTCTAAGGGAAATAACTCTAGATTTTTTAGAGGTTCAAGGGAGGCCACTGGGATTCAATAAGTAACGAAATATATAAACTGACGCCCGTGTGTGTGTGTGTGTGTGTGTGTGTGTGTGTGTGTGTGTGTGTGTGTTTGCGCGCGTGTGTGTGCGTGCGCGTATGTCTGTATGCGTCTACGCATGCACGTACGTGAAAGGATAAGCGCTTACACGCAGAAAAATTATTTTTATGTATTTTGCCCTTCCTAGGTGTGGGCAAACATGACTCTCTGTAATTTTCAGCCCAGTCTCCAAAATCACTTATGCTGAATATTACTTTCTAAAATTGCTAAAATTAAAGTCAGATAAGCGAAGTTAACAACATCGAAGAACCTTACTTTAAGGTGTGAACTGAAATTATCTTTCATTTATTTATTTTAAATTAAAAAGAAGCCGCTTGTTTATCCGTGATAAAAATCACCATTTTTGATTGAAGGTATTTCGTATATGCCATGTTTAGATGAGTAAACAACAAAATAACGGGGAGCTTGTTAGAATTATTTACTCAAAGTGATGAAAAAAAAAAAAAAGAAACAAAAAGAAACAAAAGCACTGTGTTTAAAAATATCTTCGATCAAAGAAATGTATCTTGTTTCTCCTATTTTCGAGGGATGCAGAAAAGTTCGCGGCCCGACCCATTTCCCCAAATTTGCCAAACATCAGATTTTGTGGGGATGGAGATAGATAGGCTTCATGGTCAGACCGGGAAATTTTCAACATTCCTTGTGAAATGCAAATCTGTTCCGCATTGTTAGGTTTTAGCCCAAGACCTAGTTAGATAACTGAATAGACATTTCTTTAATGGGCCCAGTATTCTGATTTAAACACTCGTACAAAGGCACTTTACTGATTCCAGTACAAAGTCTTGAAGAGCAGGTTTTTATAAAAATCATGAATTTGCGAAGTTGGTGCCGTGAAAATTTTTTAAAAGAAAACAATTCAATGATTTTGGGAAAAAGGCATCGTGTTTAGCTAAGTAATTGTAAGTTGTTTAATTCTTCAAAACGTGTGAATGCAGTAAATAAAACAGAATGAAAAATTACGTAGCATCTTACATTTTTTTTTTGTTTCCAGGTGGCCATCATGACTGGCCAATGACAATACGAATCTTCTATGTGCCGCGTCCCTTTAGGACATTGGCGATCATGGAATCGCCACAACTTTCTATCTCGTGTGGCACTTACCAGATAGTTCGCCCCTTTGCTAAGAACCCGCAACCCCTTCCGTCATCCATTCATACAAGCTTTTCAGGTGAATTAGCTTTCTTCCTGTCTCTGTCTCTCTTGCTATCAATATCCCCCGTGAGAGGTATGTTTTCAAGGACTCCTTCCTCATTATGGGCACTGACCATGAGACACGGGTTCAAATCTCACCATGTCAGGAAGATGACTTCTTGATGTTATCAGTGTGGAGTAGGCGACCCCAGCGTGCGGCACTTTGAGAAGTACCTGAAAAGCATGCCACGGGTTGACCCAAGCCTTTTGAGTGAAATTGGGTAGACGGAACCTTTGGGAGCCGTCGGTGGTTTGTGACCGAGGGCTTGAGCATGCTAGCCTTGTTCAGACTTTAGATCAGACTAGATAAAGAGCTCTCCCCCAGAAACTGTAACTAAGGTCCGCTCAGCATAGTTGCAGTGTGAACTACATGTGGGCTCTGTGGGTGTTGAACAAACATAAATGTGCTTGAGCAGGCGTCTGTAATGGGGATTAGTTAGCCGCACCAGTAGACTGGCATTCGAGTGGCTACGCCATTTACCTTCTTCATTACGTCTCAAAGGAATTCCAGCTGTCGCTTCCGAGTTCTGGCTGTTTTTACCGTTGCCATTTTCTTGAAGACTTTCTTGTTACTTTCTGTTATTTTTAGTTATTTCCTCATCCGTGGGGAGATTGTCCTCATAAGAGGATGGATATTACTTGGCAATCCAGCAGATAATTCTTTATTTCTAACGAAATCCTACCGTTTCTCAGCACCTTGGTTTGCCTTTGGGATGCTTCTGTAGCGAGTCCAATGCGTGTTCGGATCTCGGTGCCGCATTTTCCATCCTCTATCAAAACGCTTTTCAGATATTTGAACTTTTGTGCACCTGCTTCATGAGATGTCATTTCCAATTCGTAAATCGCATCTTGGGCTTTTATTCTTTCGCTGACGACCATTACTTCCTGTCTGTTTGCAGTTGATTGTCCTTCTTTCTCGCTCTCTCCTAACAATCTTGTAGTTGAAGTTCTTGTAGTTTCTTTCCTACGCGTCGATGATGTAAAGGACACACACACACACACACACACACACACACACACACACACACACACACACACACACACACTCACACACACACACACACACACACACACACACACACACACACACATTTCTAAAAATTAATGGATTTATTTTTAACCCGACATTTGTATTACACCCAATATTATTATAATGTTTACTTGTATTAAAAGGGACAATCGAGCTTTGCTTAACCATAATAGCCTTCATAACCAAGTGATTAAATACAACGGATCAAACAATGGTTTCTCCTACAGTGGGGTTCAATTTTAGCCAGAAAGCACATTTTCTTTATGAAGATTTTTTCGAATGCACAGCTCGATAGACGTAATGCATGCTGTTTAAAAAATAAGAATGTGGCAGGATTTATTTTAAATACAAGTATCCACTATAATAACGTTTGAAGTAATATATATATACATATATATATATATATATATATATATATATATATATATATATATATATATATATATATATATAGAGAGAGAGAGAGAGAGAGAGAGAGAGAGAGATTTTAAACCAAAACATGTAAAAAACCACTATACAATTATGTATCAACACTAAAAATGTGTCACCTCGGGCGATGGGACTGGCGAGCGAACGATTATTTTAATTTGAAAACCAGAACACTTCCCCTTTTTTTCTCGAGATACAAAAACGGAATTAAAAATAGGCTTGTGTGTTTTACCGTAATTAACTAATTGAATGTGACCTACGCTAAATTCAGACTCACGGAAAAGGTTTTTTTATTTAGGTCATGACATGAAGATGTCTGCATATAAATCCTAGACATTTATACACCATGCGTTCGCATTTTACCTATATATATATATATATATATATATATTTAAATATATATATATATGCATATATATATATATATATATATATATATATATATATATATATATATATATATATATATATATATATAGGATAAATTGCATAATTTGTCACTTAGCTGATTGATGCTATTTTCAGCATCTCGACTATAGAGTATCATATATATATATATATATATATATATATATATATATATATATATGATAACATCATTATTGTCTGACGAAAGACGTAGTCCAGTAAATTACTGGGGTTTAAAGGCGGGCAGATTTTTTAAACAAAGTCTTCAATATTTAAAAAATAGCGGAACAAAATTTAACAGATGAATGAAAGTTTAGAAAACTTATCATATTCCGACTTCAAGTTCCGTACATAAACTACTCGTCAGCGTTATTTTTCTACCTGTTTGCGCATCTGCAATCTCATGTTTGTCGGATGAGAAACACCTTAGATTACTCTAAATAGATCCAAACTCTTATTAAAAAAAGGAACAATCGATCATTTACTCGTAATTTATGCGTACAATACAGTATATAACGCATGCGCGGATAGAGTTACGTTGACTTTAAGATAATTTTGCGTTGACGCATTAATTCCACATATAAAGGCGCACGTGAGTCATCAGTCATCAGATGGAAAGGTTTTCATTTAGAAAAGTTTCTTTGCTCTCGACCCTGTAAGAAAGACATTATTTTCGGAAAAAATAAAAAAATATCTAAAAACCTAATTTAAAAAATCTACCCACGTTTTTGATGAGAAACAAAAATAAATAATGACCTTTTAACCTCTGTAACCTAAGACAACATTTGACATTTTCCTACGAGCTTGATTGCCAAATTTTAACTTTTCGACATTAAGGTAGATGTGTTACTTGATATGAATTTGCCTTCAAATGTTGGAATCTTTTTAGCCTCATTGGTTATCACGATATTCACATCAAAAACCGATGTAACGGGGAAATTTGTTGCGACGAATGTTATTTGAATGATTAGAAAAAAGGTCTGTAGATGAATCGGGATTTTCGTTTAGTTCCTAGATGACAGAAAAAAATCTTTTTTCCCAACAAGTTAGACAAAAGAAGAAATTGAATCTAGAGAGCCAGATGACAATTCATGTAAAAATATTTTGAGAAACAAAAAATGGCTCGGCTTTATGAAGCTAAATTAAAGATTGGTTTTGTAAGGATGGCAACTCATTTAAATTGAGGCAATTCAATCTTTTGTTAGTTAAAGAACAGTAATTAATAAAATATATCTAATGAAAATATCCAGATTTGTAGTACTGTACGGGCGGCTATATACATACAGCACTTGTGGGGCATTAAAGCATATTGGAGATAAAATGCTCGTCGCAGGATCTTTTATAAGACTGCAAATTGGAATAGGGAGAAACAGATGTAGCAAGATCTGAAGAATAAAGAAGGCGTTGTACACTTCTGCCCTTCCAGCTGATATCGTTACTGTACGTCTACATTATAGTGCATAAAAGTTTTGGGGCAATCTAGACAAAAATGTAAAGTAGGAGACACAGTCCCCTCTTGTCCTAATCCCCATATTACCAATGTTTCTAGATTGGTAACTCTACTCTGTCATTTAGCCTATCCAATATTTGAAGGAACATGGATTCGTGCTTTATCCAAAGGCACTGATGAAGGAAACGGTCTCAGTTAGAATTTGAACACTGCACGCAGATTTCCCTTTTCTCTATTGATAACCATTACGCCACTTCATGCACCGGTAATTTTGTTTTTAAATCTAATAAAATCATTAGCAATATTAAAGAAGGATCATGAATTGGACATATTTTTAAGTAGTTTTAAGGGCGCAGCGTAGCTTAATGATGACTGGTCAAGATAATAAAAGGTAATAATCGGACTGAATTCGAATTTCAGCAGACATTGGTAATGTTCTCTTTGCTTTAATGCTTTTGAGAAAGGTACCTATTTTTTCTTTGTTTTCTCCTATCCTCAAACATCTTAACAAAAAATACTGTCATTTTATTAACGCTGGAAATGGGCAAGCGTTAAGAGTATAGAGCTGAAGCAGAATTTAGAAGGAACCGGAAACCCAATCCTAAACAAGAAACAAATGAAAACCCGCTTCTCCTGTTCAAAAGACCGAGGGGGGGAATAGGAACCGGACGATAGGTGAATCTAGTTACTCCTACCAGTGGAAAAGAGAAAAAAAATACAATGAAAAAAATAGTTAATGAATATAATTTCCGAGTTCAGGCGCAGATGTTAGGAGAACAGAACTGAAGTCGTTTAACAATTAATCCTTGAGGTAGTTATACTTATTAGCACCCATCCTTCAGACTTTAGAAAAGGAAAATAAAGACATTCTTATCTCCACCCATAAGTAATGGGTGTGCTGGTTTAGCCTCCTGGTAATAATACTGCTTTCAAACAACGTGAAGTTTCAAATCTTTATCTTACGAGTCGAAGCAGCAGAAGACGGATATTTCGGTAGCAGTTCGCAGCTCTAAAATGAAATTTACCATATTTGGTTCATAATATATGACCGCCGCTTAAAGCATGAACCAAATACGTAGCTCCGGCAAAATAACACTTTTACTTTCGCCTTTTATTCCACCGACAAGCTCAAAGTCATTCCAAGTGATTTGAATCTTCAGATTAAACGGCTTTAATTTTTTTTTGCAGTGAGGTTCATCCTTTACAATGTCCGAGGGCTACTCGGGACTACGTTTGGAGAACATTTGTGTATATAGGAGTGGGTTAGCCCGAGCCTTGAACAGGTTAAGATTGTAGGGAGTCTGTTCCACAAGGCATTGTTTCGCGGGAAGAAGCTGTTCGAGTGGAACTTACTTCTCACAGCATGGCGAGTTCTTGCTGTGAAGGTCTGCCTTGGTGGGACCAGGGAATGTAGTTCGTCCGAGCACTTTCCGTTGAAGTAACGGTAGAGTTTGCCACATCCCACCTGTGGGAGAGAGGTTGAAGGGTGGAGAATAATTCATCACCCAGAAGGGCTCGGAGATGCTTTTGAACTCTGAAAGGCTGAAAAGTGAGATCTGGGCAGCTCTTGCCCAAATATAACAACAGTACTCCATTTTGGGCCTGATCTGGCTCTTGTAAAACTAGAGGATAACAGTTCGTTTTTGGCATAGTCTTTAGGGGCTCGGGTAATCTTATTGCAAATCATCCAAATTATTGCCCAGAGCTTCTCTAGAAGATTTCTTCCAATGAATCGTACCTTTTTTAATCGAAGAAATTCCATTAATTACTAAACACAAGAAACAAGCATATTGTTCTTTTCTGTAGTCATTTTTCTGTGGTGTGTTAAACTATTACTAAACTTGATTTATCAAAACGGTACACTGGGCTAGACAGCCTTGGCTGGAAGCCAGTATAGGAGAAATACTATTCTGCATTCAAAACCGTGGAGAAGGAAACAGGAAACTAATCCGCTGTCTTTCCTAATAAGTCATGTCAGTTCACGACAAGGATCCGTGGAGAGCCATGATCGTCTACACTGGGCAGGGAGAGGACATTAAAAAAAAATTAGCAAAATTTTCTATTATACCCACAACTTGGTAGGCGGGGGTCGGAAAAGACTCATACCTTTTTTAAAATAAATTACAAAATAAACACAAAATGTCACGACCGAAATTTGAACTCGGCATGCCGATTCCATTTTCAGAGTATTTTAACCATTATACTTCACATGTTCAATGATTACGAGATGTAAAACTACACCTGTGCATGGCCAGAATATACATCGTAAACAAATGTGGTGAACGTTACAATCATGAGGAAACTCATGCGAACAATTCATGGAATATGACATCACCCGGTTTCTACGCATCTATTAATCTGGCCCAAATTTGTCTGTTTATATTAAAAAGTATTTTTCTACTCCTTTTTTTATTCTTGGATTTCTGAAAAAACATTTTGATGGAGGTAGAGATATGCAGACGCCGATCAATCGCCGACGGTGAAGAGATAAAGACGCGGTGAAAGAAATCTGAAAAAGAAAAAGTGCTTTAAATTGCTTACCTGGTAACTCCCGCGGAAAGCCACACATTGGCAAAGAGATGGTCAGCGCTATCATCCCACTCAAGAGGAAACCAATCCACCAGGCTCCAACAAATTTCGCATCTCCTGACTTCATCCCAATACTGGAAGTAAAAACAAAAATCGAGTCAAGTTTGCGTCATTATCTTCCTTTTTATTTAAATAAAATTAATTTCTTTAAATAACCTATTTTCCTGTTCAATGTTTATAAACATTAAGAATTCATATCTCTTTTGCTCTGTAATAAATCCTGAAGGGAGACAACTCTTCGTTACATATAACCGATATATGAACAACTGGGGAATTTTTAAGGAATTCAATTTTATTTCAAAGAATGAAAGTTCATTTTGTTTTTATTTTTATTTTCATTTTATAATAAAGGGAGATAATAGACTTGAATGATGAATTTTAAAAAAAATTATAAACCAAAGTCTGAAAGTTATTATTTATAAAAGAATTTCTTAGATTTCCTATGATAATTTTTACGTTTTAATTTTTTTATTCATTATTCTATTTAACGGTCTAATAATAATAATAATAATAATAATAATAATAATAATAATAATAATAATGGGCGCTAAGGAGTTTCAAATGGGCGCAGAAATACAAGTACAACACGGTAAACCGGCTGAAGCTGCAAAATACTTAAAAAAAACAAAGACAGATCCAATCGACCAGATACAGAAACAATGGCAAGATAAACCGCTTCATGGCCAATACTCTGCCCGTACCAAACAAGCTGGCGTAGACAAAAACCGTACCCATCAATGGCTACGTAGTGCAGGGTTGAAAGCTGAAACTGAAGGTTTTATCCTTGCTGCACAGGACCAATGCTTGTTAACTAGGAATTATCAAGCACATATACTAAAATACTGTGTTAGCCCCAAATGCAGATTCTGTGATAAATATCCAGAAACCATTGATCATCTTGTATCAGGTTGCACGTTATTGGCACCCACTGAATATAAAACCCGGCATGACAGAGTGTGCCAATATCTGCACTGGAAATTTTGCAACTTCTACGGAAAGGAAACGGAAAGAAATTGGTATTAACATCACCCAGACCCGGTTACGGAGATAGGACCTGTAACAATTTTATGGGACTACACAATACACACAGACAGAACAATCAAATCTAATCGCCCAGACGTCGTTATTAGAGACCGCAAACAAAAAAAGTGTCTCCTTATTGATATGGCAGTCCCTGCAGTCTGCAATGTATCTTTGAAGATCTTCAAAAAGCTTTCAAAATACAAGAAACTTGAAATAGAAATCTCAAAAATGTGGCACATGAGAACATCAACAATCCCTGTTGTATTTGGAACCCTCAGATTGATTGCAAAAATATTCCCATATACTCACTGAAGGGATTCCTGGTAGCCCATGCCTTAACGAAATACAAAAAAAAAAAAGAAGAAGAAAACGTTACTTAATGTCACATATCCCTTTTCTTTTACTATCTGTAAATTGCCACGACTTCTTAGGAAAAACACAAGATTGGATTCCCGTGGCTTCCTCCACGCTTCTGAGTGCATAATAATCTTTCTCCTAGACTGGCTGTTAGCCAAGGTTAGCGACCACAGTGTTTTATTTACTTCTCAAGATTAAGTTTAATGATAATGTAAAACATCGATACGAAAAAAGACGGAAGCCTGGAAAGTCAGGATAACCGATGTCCTGCGGTGACATGGTATTAAAGAACAAAGCATGGAGAACAGTTCATCGTAATGTTTGCAATATTAGATGCATATTTAAAGTATTATTTTCGTTATAGAAAGCTAACATTTTTAATCAGTGAGACATTTAGATTTACGGTACCTCATCATGAACAAGTTCGCCCAGAAAGCATCACTACAGTATAGTGACTTCCATCCTCACAGAGTAACCCACATCTATAAACTTGTACCATACATAATTAAACTTCTTAAAGATGTAGACCACCGTGTCGGCGTCCAACTAATGGAGTAAACGAATGAGTGTGTTTTCCAGTAAGTGCATAAATCCTCTGAAACCAAGCATGCCACTGGAAGGGTTAGGGTTAGGTTACCCTGTGAAGAGCTTTTTGTCCATTTAAGATTTGTTTTTACGTTAATAGCTGTCTTTTGTTTAATTAAGTGGAAACAACAAAAAGCCTCGTCCTTCGCTTACACTATGTCGTTGGTTATGACTCGGCGTATGATTATAAGATAAATATAGGTTAAAAAAGAAAATAAAGAATAAATTAAAAATTAAATAGAAAGAAAAGAAAGAAAGAAATGAAGGCGGAGATGAAAAAGAAGAAAGATAAAAAAAAAAAAGAAAAGATCGCCGGCACTAGTAAGTGAAAAGAAAGAAAAAAAAATGCCTATAAAGAATAAAATAACATTGATTATTTATATTTATATTCAAACTGTCGATAAAGACATTATGCCTTTTTAATAGAATTTTTTATCATAATTAATCCACTCCCAAAGATGCATTTTGTTTTGGATTAACCGTATCAATAAATTTAAAAAAAAAACCGGAAAACGAAATTATAGAAAAAATACATTCCTCAATTTTTACTGACACTTCTTCCATTCCACTTAACATTGAATAGATTTATTGAATTATCATTGTCTTCTTCCTCCTCCTTCTTGTCCTCCTCCTTCTTCGATTGATTAAATTGAAACAAAGTTTTTATTTGAATACAGTATCTATAAACAAAAGAAATTTTTTTTTGGCTGTCGCAAAGATGGAGAAAGCATTACCGCGCACCATCGCCAGTGAGACACGCTGCAAGAGGCACTCCGTTTCACGAGTGTCGTTCGTTAATCGAGACGCCATCCCGCCAACCCTCCGAAGGAACGCCATCGAACGAGGGCCAATAACTCCAGAAGTCTCCACTGCCACTGGAGTAAAAATAAATCTGTCAGTGGATGTTTATTAAAGGAAGACTAGTTTGCATTCCATAAAGCCGTTAGAACTTGTCATCACTTTAATCACCGTTAAACCAAATATCAATCCTGGCATCCACCTGACTCATTTGAGAGCAGCTTTTTGTAGCGACGTCAACTAAACTCCAAGCATTTCAAGCCATTAATTCTGAATACTTGTAGAAAGACAGACACTTCAGACGGTGGATTTTAAATATTCATATCTGTCTATCTCCCTCTCTCGTGTAAATTTATCTTGTGCGATATATAAAGTTATAAATCGCACAAGATGTCTACCTATTTCTCCATATAAATAAAGCTATATATATATATATATATATATATATATATATATATATATATATATATATATATATATATATATATGGGATAACGATATACAATATTTTTATGTATCAAAAACAGTATTGGAGGAAAGATGTCAGACAAAGTGTAAAAAGTTTTCTTGTGACGCGTTTCGTCCCATCCGATGAAGTCCTAAGGAACGAAACGCGTCACAGGAAAACTATTTTCTACTCTGTCATACATCTTTCCTACACACACACAGATACATATATATATATATATATATATATATATATATATATATATATATATATATATATATATA
The DNA here is from genome assembly GCA_964036315.1 of Acanthosepion esculentum. Classification (NCBI taxonomy): domain Eukaryota; kingdom Metazoa; phylum Mollusca; class Cephalopoda; order Sepiida; family Sepiidae; genus Acanthosepion; species Acanthosepion esculentum. The sequence continues at coordinate 9,530,191 of OZ038483.1, read as the reverse complement.
TATATATTGAGTGTTGGTGCAAATAAAATAGTGCCTAATGTATAATAACATAGTTACAATTTATATTAATAATAAATATACATTTTTTCTCACCGGTAGACTCAAGCACAACACAGTCGTCCAGCACCTGACTATTGTGTTGTGCATGAAACTCAGATTTGTGCTATATGTATCAGTAAAATCGAAAAAAAAGCACAAAGGAATACTTGCACAACTGTCATTTTAACTTTTTTTTTATAATGTACAAGGTCCAAAGCCGCTCAAGATATAGGGTTACAGATTAAGCGACACAGATTTGTGCGGAAGATACTGGTTATCCAAAGTCTTGAGCTGGTTAAGATTACTGATCAAGGAAACATAGTCTTGGGAGTTGGTTCCACAAAGCAGCGGTTCTTGGGAAGAAGCCGCTCAATTGGAACTTACATCGCACTAATGGAATACGAAGCGAGTGAGGGTGGTTCGCTAGAATGGGCGTGGCATGGCGTGTCTTAGTTGTGAAGGTTAGAACTTTGTGGAACTAAGAAATGTAGTTCGTTTTGAACACTTTCTATGTGAAAGGGGTTATTTGAGCGAGCGATCTTCAGGCGTGTAGTACCTCTTCCGAGTTGATTCTTTTAATCAATTAAGAAGTAGGGGCCATAACAGTTATTGTATTTAGAAAGCACTTCAGCTCTTATACTTCTTTGCCTTTCCTTTCAGTCATAGCCCACAGTCTTTAGATCCTGCCTAGCAAGCTTTCTCCCATGTGATTTCCAGTATTTGTCTGCCTTGATCGTTTAACTCCCACAAATGTATAGAAAGTGTAGTGCTGCTGGTGGACATCCATCTCATAAAAAGGTTGTGGGATTAACGTATCTTTGTTTCTTTGACCATTAAATATCACCAATGGAAGACATGTGGATTTTCCCTTTTATTATGACCCTGGATTGGTAAACTATATTAGTATTTGAGCATTTATCCTCACAAGGAGAATTATCTTTATATCTACTGTTACAACTTTGGTTAAATTTGTATCACGTAGTCACTATATTGATGTTAATTTTATTAATATGTCGGATTACGTTGCCTATGGAACAGTAGCTCGATTTTATCCTCTTACTATTAATTATTTCATAAAGCTTACTGGTAAGCGGGAAGTATATTTAATTAGCTTAAAATAAAATTACCACTTTCGTTTTAATAGGTTTATTAAATAGTGGATGGGGCAGGGAGGTCAGCCTAACAATCTCTTTCTGTTGGCATCTAACGTGGTTCTTTTCCGTTCTTGAAAACCAAATTCGATTCATATCCACTTTTCCTTCTTTCGTAAAAAACACCTCCATCACTGAAGTCAGATTTCAGTTGATGATGCATTTATATACACTGGAGTATCTTATTTTCTGTGTAGATGATGTACACTGTTTTGAGATCAAATGAGACGTCAAGAATATCCACCCCTTTCAAATTAATTTTATTTAAAGTCCTTATATATTCCTTTTTGAGTTTATGCATCGTCCTACCATTACAACCGTGACAACAATTATGCTATAATCTTGATATAATCCTACATCTCGCAACTATTTCTAAAAACACCACCAAAACCTCCCATAGATACATCAAAAATAGCATATGAGGCATCCTGAAAAAGTTCTCATCTTGAGCTACGTTCCGGAATCTAACCAAATGACCAAGCATCCTGAGTTTTTTGGAAGGTCTTCTTTCCAGCATGCGTACTTGTATGTGCACGTGGATTGTAATTGTGAAATTCCCAAGCTTGGCAATGTTTCGCCACATATATATAGAATCTTGTAATGTAGTGGTTAGCGACTTTATTCTGTAAGTCAATAATTGTTCTAACCTAGGAAGGGTTACTGAATGAGGAATAGCCAAAACGGAGGTGGGAAATTGAATGGTAATCTTTATAACATCAAATTACAATACTCGTCAGCGGTGTAAAATAGGTAAACCACCGCTTGTGGTGGACTACTTAGCATACTGCCCCCACTTACAATAGTGTCCAACGTATGGACTGGGACATACCCATTACAGTTCATAAGTACGGTATATAGCAATAATATAAGTCAATAATTCAACTTAATAATATAAAGTCAGTAAGTTTGTTCCTTCAAAAGAAATACGCTACCTTCGGTTACATTGTTTGTTTGTATTATTTGGAGCTTTTTCTTTTCGCTGGGGTAGAATTTATTTCTTCTATCTCACTAAACTTACAATAAACATAAATCCACTTCCCTTGAAATCTAATTGAATCGTTAATTATAATTTAATTAATTTCTTGCCTAATATCTTTCATTAATTAATCTGTTTTTAATTCGTTGCACATGTTACTCATTTTGGTGTAGATCAAATTCCATTGCTTAACTCGGCTTTCCAAACTTTTTGCATTGGCGAAACACTTTTAAAAATAAGATTTTTTTCTATACATTTTGTTAGCCTAGCCAAATATATAATTCAGAATATATAAAAGAAACAATTCAATGAAAAAATTAATTAATAGTTAAACAAAGAAGGGTTAATTAATTAGACTCAAGTGTTTAAATCTACCTGCATGATTCTATTAAGAACTGGGGCAACAAAATAATATTTTTTATAATGAGGAATTTAATTTAAATATCCGTGAGTCACCCAGTGAGAAACTTTTTTTATTTTTTTTTACTATTAATGGTTGTTTTGAGTAGCTCACGAATCACCACGACCAAAAAACGTACGAACAATATAAGATGAATTTAGAATAGCCTGGCTGTCTGCCTCGAAAATGAGTGTTTCAAATTATGGTTTAAACTCAGACCAATAAGAACGTTGGAAAACACACAAACACCTTTTCTATCGAGCAGGCAAAGACAGATATGAACAGAATGAGAAATAGACAGTGTGGACATAGGAATCAACATTGCATAATGACTCGCAGTTTCACATTTCAATGCAATCTTCAGACCGACACACACGCATATATATATATATATATATATATATATATATATATGCACATGGAAATACAAGTAGGTGATGGAACGTTTTCACCGCTAACAAGAAGAAACCATAAAACATTTTATTTTTAGTCATTTGGTCAGATACTGTACTCTAATACTAAGAACTAGTCAAGGGTATTGAAATCCGGCAGATAGCAATATGATCCTAATTGTTACTGATTATATATATATATATATATATATATATATATATATATATATATATATATATATATATATATGTGTGTGTGTGTGGGGGGGGTTGTGTATGTGTGTATGGTACTTACAGGAAAGTGCTCAATATCTGTGATAGAACTAATATATGCGGTTGCATGGATAGTAATTTGCAACCCCGAGTTTCACGCTTTCGCGACCTTCACACAAACTGATTTATTTTTTAAAAAGTGAATTTATTTATGCTTTATATGTGTCTGATTATTTGTGGGTGGTGTTTGGGATGACACACATATATACATATAGTGGTTTTCCAAGCGTAGCTCAGATGTGGCACAAGGCCGAAAGTATGGGGCACCCAGTGAGGATCGAACTCACTTCTCAGTCGCAATTGTTCTAACGAGACAAGCTTGCTAACCATTACACGACATCGAGGCGCCCCACTCATATATGTATGTATATGTGAGTATATATGTATATGTATATAGGTGAGTGTTATCCCAAACAAAAAAAGAAGAATAAAATGTTTTATATGTAATGAAATCGACTAAGTCCGACAATTATTGTCCCAGAAATATATCTATATATATATATATATATATATATATATATATATATATATATATATATATATATATATATATGTGCGTGTGTGTGTGCGGGTGCGTCAGTGGGTGAGATAGATTTATAAAGAAAATAAACTAAAGAGAAAAAGAAAAACAACTTGCCTCTAGTACATCTGATTTTATATAACAATAGGAAATACTTGACAAAGCTTTTTCAATACACTTTTAACTGTATTGATTAAGGAGTTGACTTGTAAAAATCGTAATTAATTTCTTAAGTACTCTAACGACGACTTTCGTCTTCTTTCGTAAGAATAATTAATGTAACAAATTAAGAATAAATTAGCTTTGATTAACGTACGAAATATGAGCCGAAGAAAAAATGTTGCTTTAGATTAATTCAGCCCTTGTGATGGGACTCATTATTGAATAATTGTTCTGGACGTTTGTTTGTAATGAAAGAGAAATCTTCTTAACACAATTCTCAAGTCAATCGTACAGCCAGGTAGGCAGGCAAAAACAACCAGGGCATCTGGAACCAACGACCTATATATATACAGTGTAAACCGGATATAAGAGACCCGGATATAAGAGAAACCCAGATATAAGATAGATTTTCTCTGGTCCCAAATTAGAGCCTGTGTTAATAAAACAAAATAGACCAAACCCGGATATAAGAGAAACCCGGGTATAAGAGACTTCTCCGGTCCCGACAACTCTCTTATATCCGGGTTACACTGTATATATATATATCTATATTTATATATAAAGACATTTTTATGTTTAACATTCTTTTTTATAGATACAAGTATTTAAGTAAATGCTCTGTTTATAATAAACAGTATTAACTAACATTTACCGGCCTGAATATCCGAGAAATTTTCATAGTATACGGAACCGTCATATAGCCTGACGTACCTTAACCGATTCGGCCACTGAGGGTCGTTCGGTTGGCAAGGTCGAATTTACTGCTTATAAACTTCAATATATATTTACACCATTGTGCAAATTAATGGAAACAACCGCTTGAGTTTCCTTTCTTTCACCATACAGCCATAAAATTGCTATTTTTATTTACCTGGTCTTATCTTTATGACCAACGCCCAAATATCCCTTTTTCAATGTTTGTTTAAATTAATCAATTAAAAGCTTAAAATGTTCACTTTTTGTTGATAAACTACTTTTTCCAATTAAATGTAAATATTTCACAAATTTGATTAAAGTAACAGTATTTTAGATTTTTTTTTACCTTTTTGTATCTGGTCTTAAGATTTTGACCAGGGGTGTATGTCAGCTGTTCATATCTATCTATCTATCTATCTATCTATCTATCTATCTATCTATCTATCTATCTATCTATCTATCTATCCCTATTTCCCTCCTTACATGTCATCATTTACAAAACTGATAAAAACGTCGAGGGATTTGGAAATTGAGCATAAAATTGGTTTTGTCCGACCAATCATTCTCTGCCCTTTCCCCAGATTGACAGTTGCCTTCTGTTTGATTAAGAGAAGTAAAACTAGCGATGATTTAAAGACGGTTTAGACTCAACTGCGAAAGCATAGATAAGAAGAGAGGATGACGGATGAGAGAGGGGAGTGAAAGAGCGGTGGGGGGTGAAGAAAGATTAGCCTCCTAAGTTCTTTATCGGTAATCCTAACCAGAATTTTTCTCACCTTAGATAACACTTTCTATTTCAAGTATTGCAGAGGATCGTATCAAACGTTCGTATTGATGTGACAGCATCCATTTTCATCCGTACAGACAGACCTCTCATCTACACTCCCCACATTAACGGACTTCGGATGCAACGGACAAAATCTGCAGTCAAAATATTAATAATAATAATAAAAAAAACCCTGCAGGAAAAAACTTCCAAATCGTCACCGATGTATTTCCATATTTGCGGGCTTAGCGGAACGAATCGTATTAGTTCTCAAAGTGACCGCTTGGCGACGGTAGCGGGTTTTTCAATTGTAAACAAAGACGGGTGTACAGTATATAAAGTACGATACATTACCGCGTGCGTGAAAAAGTAGCTGTGAGAAATCTATTATTTTTGTTTTTTTGTTTAATGTATTAATTGTTCTGCCTTCGTTATAACATCGAAGCAGAAGGAAAGTGTAAAAAGTAACCACCATAGTGGTTTTATAACTCAAAATATTCCCTACCTATCTATGGACAATCGGCTTTAACGGACCACCCTTTCTCCTATTAGTCCGTTGATCAGAGGTTTTTTTTCTGTATTCGCATCTTATTTTAAAACGGATGACCAATAAAAAATACAAGAGGCATTCCATAGGTTTTAAGACAATTTTAGCAGAGGCAGTTGTAACTGTCCTTGAGTATTGCAATTTTATTATATCATTGCCATTCACCTAATAGGCTGATTTGCCAACTTTTGTTATTCCAGATTGAAGGAAACGGCTGTAACAGCTCTTTGAACACATCCTATTAAACACTGGTTGTCACAACTGACTAGTTTGCAGAATGCAGTCGCGACGTGAAGACAATTTGGAAGGGCGGTATGCAATAAAGTTTCGTGTTGACAGAGATGGGCATCAACACTTACCCTCACACTCCCTACAGTCCAGACATTTCATCTTGTAACTTTTGGTCATTCTCCACGCTGAAGGAAAACCTCAAGCAGAGTCATTTTGAAAACATTGCGAAGATGAAGGAGACTGTGAAAGTGTCTTGGACACCTTCATTTTGAATTACTTCCATGTGACCTTCACAAAGCTGAGACATTTCAACAAATGCATTGAAGTCAGAGGATCTTTTGAGGGAGATTAAAGTTATGTACTTGTTTGAAATTAATAAATGTCTCTCTTCAAAAAGTATCAAAACTTCTGGAATGCACCTTGTATACGCGCTGGATTTGAAGACCAATAACAAACCCTTTAGCTTTCAAATGTTACCCAAACATTACAATATATTCAGTGGTATTATAGATAGGATGTAATGAACTGAAATAAATTATCGTCATATAAGCAATGAAATTGTTTAAAAGAGATCTTTTATTTTTTATTGATTTTATAAGAATAACGTATTGGGTGGCGTATAAGACCTCTGTCTTACCTGTTAAAATTACCCAAAAACTTCTCTCGGTACTTAGATGCGAAGTTCAGGTATCGAGTAGGTGAAAGTTTACCCAAACGCCTTCGACTGCACGTACTTACAACTAAACTAATTCCATAATACTATAATATTATATATAAGTAGAAGAGAATTATATACGAAGGCGAAGGTATCTTATACTCAGACACTATTACTATTAATTGCACGTAGTCTGAATCAATAATACTGAAATATTAAATATAAATTGGGTTTTATCATCAGATATGAAAGATTCTGGGAAAGAAAGAGAAAAATGAAAAAAAAAATGCTACAGACGGATTAAAAGAAACGTTTATCGGCTCGGAAAGTGGAATCGATGAACTGATTCCAGCGTGTTCATTTCGCACTGAGGCCCCTCGAAAAAGGCCTGAATTATTTGCTACCAACAATGACCATTGATCAGCATATATAAACAGATGAGCTACCACGAAACGCGTAGCCTGAAGATTGTGGTCATGCATGAAACAGTCTGTCGCCACTCGGTGTTGACCTCAATTTCCACTCTGATATTTACACAAGGTCTATACCATTTGAGCATTTTTACTGATAAATATACGCTACCTTAAAAGTATATTTTTATCACACACACACACACACACACATACACACACACACACACACACACACACACATATATATATATATATATATATATATATATATATGTAAGTTGACACTGAGGTCAAAACCGAGCATCTAGAATCTGTTTCACGCTTGAGAGAGTAAGAGAGAGAGAGGGGGGGAGAGGGAGAGAGGGGAGGAAAGAGAGAGAGGGGAGGAAAGAGAGAGGGGGAAAGGGAAGGGGGATATATATATAGAGAGAGACAGAGAGACAGAGAGAGAGACAGGGAGAGAGACAGAGACATAGACAGAGAGAGAGTAATACAGACAGAAGTTATTTCTTTCTAAAAAAAAAAATGTATCGAATAAAGATTGGAAGCTATAAGCTGAATATTCAGTTTGTATAATTTTTCTCTATAAAGATATTTATGGATGAAATCCATTTGAGGCTATCAATTTTTATAATGAAACATAAAAATCATTAAACATAAAATCAGAAAAATAAATCACGCCTTTCAGCAAAAACATTCATTTGTAAAGAACAAATAACACGTTTACGATTTCCAATTATCTCTCTTTTATTTTAATTTAAATAAAATAAAAAATATATTTGTAAGAAAATATATCGCCGATGGATTAATTCTATTTAGATTATTGATACAAGTGACCTAAAAAATAATAATAAAAAAAAAATTAAAAAAAATCTTCTATTATACCTGTGTCTTTTGTTCGATCTTTCTCTCCTGATTAAATTCTAACAGAAGTCAATAAAATTTAAAAACGAAAAGGATAATTTCGATTTTCAATTTAAGGGTTTAACAAAATATTTCCATGTTCGTTTGTTTTCGTTCAAGACTAAAAGATGCTCGAACAACATTTTCTTTTCTCTAAACATCAAAACGAGAAAAAATCCCCTCCAGGCAGTTTCTATCAATGCCAGAGACTGCCTCACTGCAGGCCATTCCCATCTCGCTTGCAAACGCCCTTCATGACATTTCCTTTTTGCGTAATTAGCAAACCAAGTTTATTATTACACAACATGATTATAAAAAAAAAGTTACCGCTTCGAGACAATTAACACAAACTCGCAACAGAAATGTTGATTGCCTTTTGCTTGATTTTCTAATTTACACAAATTAAACATTTCATGAAGAAACAAAACTCAATCTTTAGACATGGAAACCAAGGATTTCTCAACTACATTTTTTACCGACTGCACAATATATAAATTCTTTTACTAATTCAAATGTATTGCAAGGCAAGTAAATATATTCTTATCCCCTAGAAGAGACAGAAACAAATTCAGTACTAATATATATATATATATATATATATATATATATATACAGTGTAACCCGGATATAAGAGAGTTGTCGGGACCGGAGAAGAAGTCTCTTATATCCGGGGTTCTCTTATATCTGGGTTTGGTCTATTATATATACATTAACACAGGCTCTAATTTGGGACCAGAGAAAATCTTATATCCGGGTTTCTCTTATATCCGGGTTACACTGTATATATATATATATATATATATATATATATATATATATATATATATATATATGAAGAAATATAGTCTTAAAGTGTGCTATATTTATGGGATAAAGTGGTCAATATCAGAGATAGAGCGTGTACAAATATAAAAGTGAACATAGAAGTCAACACTTAGAGGCGACAGTCTGTTTCATGACGATTGCATCCAGCATGAAACCGACTGTCGCCTCTAAGTGTTGACTTCTATGTTCACTTTTATATATATATATATATATATATATATATATATATATATATATATATATATTCTTGCCCCATGTCTGTCTGTCTGTCTGTCTCTCTCTTTCTCTTTCTCATCCCCTATAAAAACATTATTTTGAAATCTCTGTCTTATTTTTTAAACTCTTCCTTTTTCTTTTTTTCTCTCTCTTCCAGACTTACTCTTTTTTTTCTCTTTTCATTGTTTTGCTTGTGTCTGGATAACTTTAAAATCCATTTATTGTTGTAATTTTTTTCAGATGGACGCCTGATCCCATGAAATAATCTAATATCTATGGATTTCGAAGGACTCCACTTTCATTATATATATATATATATATATATATATATATATATATGTAAGGATGATGAACAAATAGGAAAAGTTTATGAATTTAACATTTTTCTCTTTTATTTCATTAGAAATTTTGTGGAAATGAATTATTGTAAAGTAATGTAAATGTTTGTTAAGCAAACAATATATATGCAAGACAAAACTAAGCAAACAATATATATGCAAGACAAAACTAAGCAAACAATATATATGCAAGACAAAACTAAGCAAACAATATATATGCAAGACAAAACTAAGCAAACAATATATATGCAAGACAAAACTAAGCAAACAATATATATGCAAGACAAAACTAAGCAAAACAATATTAAAGCAAAAAAAAATAAGCAGTAAGAATGGTGTTAACACGCAAAAAGCATACATTCTAATGATTGTAGCGTTCTAACTTTCAGACAAGAAAGAATGTGGTCCATTTTATTGGTTAGGAAGAAACCCAGCATGCATTTGTAGGATTTCTCCATAAATTTGAGAAGGGGGCTGATTTTGCAGTCATTCCCGTAGGATTGATTTTGTTATATTTTATATATCGGGGCAAAAACGGGATTGAAAAAGTTTCCCATAAACAATTAAAAAAGAAAGAAAAAGGACAGAGCAAAATATTACGAAGCAAAGAATATGCAAGGCAAAACTCAGCAAGGCAACAATAATAAGGCAAACGGTTCACAAAATAAGAATTGTATAAACACGCGAAAGGAATACAGTCAAGTGACTATAGCATTCTGACTTCCAGACACGAAAAAAAAAGTATGTCGGAGGAGACAGAGCACTATAATGGTTAAGAAGAATTCTCATCATGCATCTGTAGGATTTCCTACCAAAATTGGAGCTAATAATCATGGAAAAGAAAGTTCCAGTAGTGTGTTTTTTTGTTTTTCAATGTTCAGTGCTTGTGCGTGTGGACGTCTGTATTCTGGTGGGTGCCAGCCTGGTAGCGTCCGTGTGTATAATTCCGGAAGACGGTAGTGGGATGTTGGCGTACCTGAATATTTGTGCATTTGTATATTTCTAGTTGGTCTTGCCATGATGTGTGCGCATGTACACCAAGTGTGCATTCTCTTTCTGTCTGTTAATGTCCGTATGTTGACTGCCGGGTGTTGACTGCGGGAGTGAAAGACTTAGGTTACATCGACCGCACGTATACGGATCTTGTATTCTTTAAGTATGGGCTTTATGAAAGTTGTGGATATCAAAAAGTTTGTTTGGCATGTGTTTATCGAAGAGATAGTGCTTATTAGTATCACTTCTAAATAGTTTTTTCATAGTAAAACATGTCCATTTCTTAGTAGGGTGTCATTTTTTAAAATCGCAATTATGGCCTGTTTTATTTCAGTTTGTTACGAGAGAATGCAGTTAGTTATACTAAAGTAAATCTTTCTTTGTTCATTCATAGAACTCTATGGAACTTTCTCTTTCATAATCTATTTCCCAAATAATTCTGATGAAGTTTAACTAAAAGCGAAACATGTTAAATTTATAAACGTTTCCCATTTCTTTCTTATCATACTGTCTGATTCTAAGCCATATTCGGTCCCAATGCACACACACACACATACACACAGACACACACACACACACACACATATGTGTGTGTGTGTGTGTGTGTGTGTGTGTGTGTGTGTTAAAAAATAATTTTAAGGTATGCTATATGTATGGGTTAGTGCTCAAGATAGAGCGCGTGCAAATATATAAAAGTGAACACTGGTGTTAACACCCAGCAGCGAGTGTCTCTTTTATGCTTAAATGAAAACTTCATCACCTGAAGATTGCCTTGAATCATGAAACAGACTGTCACCGCTGGGTGTCAACCTCAATGTCTACTATTACACTCACACACACACACATATATATATATATATATATATATATATATATATATATATATATATATATATATATATATATATGTGTGTGTGTGTGTGTGTGTGTGAGAGAGAACGAATCCGATATAAATTCCAACGTCCGTAACATCGATTTAAGAGGGGGCTCAATACAAGAAGAAGAACAAAATTCTTTATTTTAGGACATAACATCAAACATGTTAATAAACACTACATAAATACAATCATGTTTCGATGTGTACTGCCACATCTCAACAGGCGTTCAGATGAGATGTCGTAGTACACATTTTCATGGATGAAGGTTTTGTCGCGAAGACCTTGTTGTTTGATAAATTTGAGAGATTCATCAAAATCTGACCTTTTTCAGAGTTTCGACGCTAAGCTCTTGAGTCGCCTCAACTTCGAACCGACGTAACGTATCTTCCCTGTGTCTTTTTTATATCTATTTTCATGGTAATTCTTCTGATGAGTTTTCCTCTTTGGTACCTAGACTTTAGAAATTTGTGCACAGTACTAGATTGGCGATAAAGTTTCATCGTTTTACTGCAAGGCCTCATCATTTTGCAGCAAGGTCTAATCATTTTACAATTGAAATGACTACATGTAAACGTAAGATCTATAGTAACAGTTTTTTCTCTTGCACGTCTTACTTGTGCAATTCTCGTCTGGATTCTTGCTTTCTAGTTAACTTTGATCTTCAAAAATTAAATGCAATGTCAATCACTATTTTTGTCTTTTAAATTCCTGTCCTTAATTTTTTTTATTTTTCTCGTATTCTTTCACATTCAATAACCAATTGGCGTCTTAATGGCTTTATTGCTTTACTTGAAGTAAAATAATTAAAAATAACTATGAAATATTAATTAAAACGTCATTTGTTTTCTTTATCCGTTATTCTAATGTTTACAGCAATTAGTTTGTTGAAGATTTATACCTGTACATATATATCTGATTTATAATGTTGCCATTCTTTCATCGGAGGTACCTATTTTCTGGCTGTGTCAAAATTCAATTTACATACATATTAAGTACCTCTTCATTTTATTCCGTCCAAATATAGAAGATACGACCAGATGGTTCATGAGCACTGATCATCTATTAGCTACGGAATTAGCGATATGCATCTGATTTATCCACTATCAGTCATGACAGATGGCCTTTTTGTGCTGTATTTAAGATCGATTTTTTCAGCTTATATTCCCAGTTTTAAATCGATACAACTTCATTCATTGTGAATCTAAATCGTTGTAACATGTCTCTCAGTGTTATTTAGCTCTGTATATATCTTGTACACGTTTTTCCAGTTTCATCAGACGAAACTGAATTTGTTTTGGAATAAAGAGACCCGTTAATCTTTCTAAACAAAGGCGATTCCCTTGTGAATTAAACCTGGTTTGATTTTACATTTACAATCATTAATCTGATTATCGAGCTCGCAAATCTAAACTTGGACAAGATTAAATAAATATAATAAGAGATTTTCGGTAAGGCTTAAAGGTGGGCATGCGTGTGTGTGTGT